>JAGHKM010000036.1:0-89629 GCA_019097785.1 Fraxinus excelsior
AGCTGTGCATGCAAGCGATGCCACCTGAATTGCAAAAAGTTCTTTAGCAACATAATTATAACCTACTTTAATGTACCCATCGAAAACTACCTATCATTGACGGACTCCAGTCACACCACATCAACAAATTGAGTTAATTCGTGTTCTTCAATATATCATTACTCTCAATGGTTAAGATGTAATTGGCTGTGAACCAATTGGCTTATCTACACATAAGCATGCAAAGAATTGTGGTTCTACAAGTACTTTGTGACTGCAGTAGATGTGCATCAGAAAATTTAGATTCAATTATCAATCAAATGACTAGCCATGCAATCACATATTAGTAATAACAAAACCACATTATGAGAATAATATAACACAAATATGCTGGTGCAATCACAAATGGAAGTAAATGAGAGTAGTGGAACCAAAATGTAGTACAACAAAAAATATAATGTAACACTCCAAAATGGCTTACAAGTGCTCAACAAAACATGTCAAGTACCATTCAAAAAGATAAACAAAAGGAGGACAAACATGAACTCAAATACTAAACAAGCAACACAATACATAAGGTTTCTGGAGTGATAGCCGACGTGATAGCATAGGGTGCATATTTTAAAGAAAAAATGTTTTGAAGCCAACCCAAATAAGCAGATAAGAAAATGTTGAATCTGCCAAGTGTTGTTACATATTTCAAGAGAACATTCTCGTCTCTTAGCAATAAAAATGAGGAATTAAGATCTAAGACCTAATTCACACATAATTTAGAAATGAAACTTTTAAAAATGAAAGTCCTCTATCTTCCGCTTTTATCCACACTTCTTGTAAGAGGGAAAGGAAAGTTGGAAAATGATAGTTGAAGATAAGGAGAAAACGATCGATCGATCGAATTTTTATCTTTTACATACCATCCAATATGTGTCCTCTGTCGAAAGAAAACATATTTAATACTCAAGTTCCGATTTTCGAGGACATGCATATACGAGTAAGGATAATGATAGATGTACATTAGGGGGTACGTCAAGGTGTCCATAATGAACACCTTGCACCCCCTAATGTACAAGAAGAATGGTCCAATAATGGATATCTTGATGTACCCTCTAATATACAAGAAAAATGGTCCATATGATTAATTATGATGAACAAAATCAAAGGAAACGTAAATTGGTTCTCGTTCACTTCGTCCCCACTTAAAACAATTTTCAAGTGGGAAAGGAAGCCACTCGACCCACCTGCCATCCAAAGAAACGAGATTACTATTAGAATAAAAGCATTGGGCCCAGCCAAAATATGAAATTTATTTTCAAGTTACTTATTTTTAAGTAGACAACTTATGAGCAAAATAAAATTTCCAGGTGGTCCACAGAAATTGACAGTGTGTATATTGTTGTTAACTCTCGAGTATTTTTCCCTTTTGCAATTGTAAGAACTTGTCAATATTTTTTAACAGAGCCTTTTGACTGATGTATATGATATTTATGATTGGCGAATATTTTTATTTCCCTTGTATGTCTCTATGCTGTTAATACTTGCTCTTATTTCCTTAATTAGATCTAGGTTTTGTTACTTCCATCACTTTCATTTTCTTGGTTGGAGTGTTTATGTTTTGCAATTGTAAGAACTTTGGCAATATTTTTTAACATTGCCTTTTCACTGATGTATATGATATTTATGATAAATATCTTGGCGAACATTTTTATTTCCCTTGTATGTCTCTATGCTGTTAATACTTGCCCTTATTTCCTTAATTAGGTCTAGGTTTTGTCACGTCCATCACTTTCATTTTCTTGGTTGGAGTGTTTATGTCATCATGGTTGGGGGCATCTGTGTTGAGCCTCGGAGAGTGGTTCATCAAGCGTATGCCATTTGTTCGTCATATTTACAATGCCTCCAAGCAGATTAGTGCTGCCATATCTCCAGGCATGCTTTGTTTTAATCTACATTATGATTTTCTGAAGGTTGAGTTTCCACTATGGAAGGATGACAAATTGTCCTTTTCAATATTATTGCAGATGAGAACACACAAGCTTTCAAGGAAGTGGCCATTATAAGGCATCCACGTATTGGGGAATATGCATTTGGGTTCATCACTTCTTTTGTCACCCTCCAGGTGAACTGCTTCTTACATATTTGATGTATCATCCTCTCATCTAGGATATTTGTACCTGAAGTTTATCTTCTCATGCTTACATTGCAAATTTTTTCTTTCATGCAATTACTGGTTTCTAGCATGTAAACCTATACTGAATCAAATCTAGGAAGGTGTTACATTAAGTTAAACCTCACCGATCAGGCTAGACAAATGGGGACTTCTAAATTTTAGAGTATAGTTGATCTTTTGTAAAATGTTGTTATTTTTATTTCCTTTCTTTTTTGTAAAATTTTCCCCTGTATTGTTAGCTTTGTATATTACTCTTTGCTTTGACATTGGAGGTGAAACATCCCCCTCGTATTAGTTCTTTATGTTAATATACTAGGGTAGGGAACAATGTCTAACCCATCATTTTGAAATAGACAAGTCATTTAGAAACTCATCTGTTTCACAATGGACTTCACCCAAAAGAAAAGAGAAGCTAAAACTCACTCTGAGAGATTCTTAAGCAAGAAAGATTCAGCAGAAGGGGCTTCAATATGGTGCTTGTAAGATAGCCCGAGTCTAAGTTGGCAGATCCATGATTACCAGTGTTAACCCCTTAGAAGTATCTGCTCAGGGCTATTCAACCAGATTTACTATCTTATGAAATAATGGTGCAAGTCTATTAAATCGACAACGTAATTTGACCTTAACATGGCAAAATATCTTATGCATGGTGTGGGTGGGTTTTGTTCCTCCCCTTGTGCGCCAATATTGGAATTAGGATCTCAGTGGACTGATCAAAAGGCAGGATAAGTTTTTGTGGATCAGCTAGCACTTTACGGGCAAATGATTGTGTGATATAAAATGAGCTGCTGATAGGTAGATTGGTTACCTGAAAGAAGTGGCTGACATTTATTTGTTCATTTATTAGACGGGGGCATAGAATTCATGTAATGTTTTAAGTTCTCATGTATTTTTTTTCTAAATTCAGAATTATTCAGGAGAGGAAGAGCTTTGCTGCGTTTATATCCCAACAAATCATCTTTACATAGGTGATGTATTCCTGGTGAACTCCAATGACGTTATTAGACCAAACTTGTCTGTACGGGAGGGAATTGGTAAGTGTTTTCATTGTTACATTGACACGTTGCTTGACTACTAATCGATGTCATGTGCAAACTCAACCCTGTTATATATGCTTTGTATACAGAAATTGTTGTGTCTGGTGGTATGTCAATGCCCCAGATACTATCTACATCGGATCCGAGAATTATTCAAGTGGATAGAAGTAGACCTGACAGAAGCTAAGACCAAAGACATGAGATGGGAGCCAACTGTTTCTGCACTTCCTTTTTATACTGCAAATTTAGTCATTTGACATGTGCACATGATTTGGCTCCAGTTGCAATCTAGTTCTATTTATATTTCAGTTTTCGATTTTTGAAGAGTTAGATTGTACTCAGAACATATGTAACAATTATGGCAAATGTATACTATAGGGAAGTAGATTTGTGCATAACTATAAAATTATTTTCCTGGCTAGAAAAAATAGCATGTTTAAGTTATAACAGTTTTAAAAATTGAAATATGAAAGGATTTGTTTTCTATTAGAGCAGCAACTGACTGTTTGAGAAATCCCTCCTGATAAAATGTAGGGGAGTTCTCCTTTCTTGAATTACTGCAGCTAGACTAATTTTATTTATTTATTTATTAAATTTTATGTGATTTTCACAAGTGTTATAGGAGTTCAATTACGAAGAATTGCCATTGGTATTGAGCCCCTGTTTGAGCCACATTTTCATTATTCTATTCATTTTCAATTACACATTCTTATAAAATAATATTTTTTATCACATCAATAATTTCTCCTTCTTTTTCAACCATATATTCACCTTCACATCACAAAAAAAAAAAAAAATGATTTCTCTCCTAAAAAAATGTGCATGAAACATATTTAAATTGAATGGATGCCAAAGCAAGTAATCAGAACTTGTTTATATTGGGTTCAAATTTTACCCCAAAAATGGTAAAACCACAAATTTTATTAATTCCACTACATTTATTTAAAATGAAAACCCCCAACTTGTTCACATATTTGCACCTATGCCTAATTTTATTCACATATTGATTAGTACATCTTGTTTATGATGGCGGCCATAACTTGTGCTTTTTGGTGAGAGTTCTGAAATCTATTCAACGACAGAGAAGAAAGCAGCCATTTTCTGAGATATGAAAATATTTGATGATCGCAAATCGACCTGTGTGACTCCAATGTTCCAACCAGAAGTGACATGGCCCATGACAACCCTGAATTTCTGTTTCAATTTTTTTTTAATCGTAAGGGGATGATATTGTACTCACGAGAAGACTAATAAGAGTTAAGCCTCTTGTACAAGAGAGATTGTCATGTGAATTGACTGGAATAACGCTATTTTTTTGTTCAAGCTCCACTGAATGTGCATCACTTATCCCCAGTAATGCAATCGGGCAATTCTCACTGTACATATTATTAAATATGATTTGTAAGCTTGTTTAAAATAATTTGTTCTTGTTGAAAATAATCTATGCTTTTTTTTTTTTAATTGAAAGAGTGGGTGCAAAAAATAAAATGTAAAAAAAGTTGTAAATTTAAACTTGAGTGGAAGACAAAAAAAAAACAAAACAAAAACATTGTTTTTTTACGATGTCCTCAATTGAGATTTTGATAAATTTTAAAAGGTAACAAATTCTAACAAGAATCTCATTAAAAATTGTAAATTTTTAAAAAGAGTTTGTTTTTTAGTTTGAAATTCACCCAAATATTTTAAAATCGCTTTATTAATGAAATCCTTATAAATTTATGAACTATTGAGAATAACTAAATTTTAAAGAATTTCATATAAATTTATTAAAATCTCAGTTGTGGACACCCTCGAAGATCCTACCTTCTTTTTCAAGCCGCACTAAGTCGGGATTTACAATACAATGATGAGCAAAAACATGAGATCATCGCTACCCGACTCGACACTCCACAAGGCTTGATCTAAGGACTAGAGATGTAACTAATTCACTTTCTTTTCTAACATAAAAATATACGTAATATGTCAGGAAGTCCCAAAAACTAGGGGTGTAAGCGGTCCGGTTTTTGCGGTTTCTGACAAATTTTCAAACCAAACCGTTTAAACCGGTTTGAGAAAATTCCAAACTTAAACCAAACCATTTTGAACGGTTTGAAAAAAACTCAAACCTAAACCTAACGGTTTGGTCCGATTTTAAACCGCCGTTTCACCGTATATTTTTTTGTCCGTCTACTTTTATGACATTAATTCATTGAATTCAATATATATTTATATCTTACTAGCAATAAATCTAAAACAAACTAAATATATCTACTACAAATTTAAATATCAACTAAATCAAAGTGAAATCACAATAAACTAAAATATAGTTTTTTGTTTGCCATTTTTGTCTAAGACGTTACGATAACGTTACAATACAAGTCTACTAAACTAAATATAAAACCCAAAAAATATAATGATGTTCAACAAGACCTCTTGATCATCATATCTGAAAAACAAAACTACTGATTAGACAGAGAGAATAATCAACCATAATAATAAATCAATTGTTTATAATATCTAAACATAACAATTACACAAGCTTACCGTTGTATTTTATTACGAATTCAGTTTCTCACATATACTCAAACATCAATTGTTGTCACACATGATTCATAGTCTCCATTGTCAAACAAATGCATTTGTTATATCATCATAGTATTGGATACTAGATAGATAAGAGAATCTTTAAAAATATGGTAATAGAAAATATAAACCACCTGCCACAATTTTCATTGAATCATCAAATGTTTCCACTTCATCTAAATATTGGTACAGTACTATAGGTTCATTCTTAATTTGCAACTAATTCTTTTCGCATATACAAGCCTCAACCATCCTTGCACCTAATAAACTCCTAAAGGAATCAAGTATCTGACCTCCATTTGAGAATGCAGACTCAGAAGCAATTGTAGAAATTTGAATTCTAAAGAGGAAAAAAGTTTTTGATAAATTATGTTAGTCTTGAGATTATTAGATATAAATTAGGATTATTTGGTAATAATAATATATATGTAATAGAAAATTATAAATTGACAAAAATACATACAAATGACAAAACTATTGAATTTTGCATATTTGGATGAATTTTCAAAAAAAAATATTATTTATATTTTTTTATTTTTATATATTTTTTCACCGGTCCGGTTTGGTTTTAAACCGCAATTAAAATTCTCAAACCTAAACCAAACCGTTTTTGACCGGTTTGGTTTGGTTCAAAACCATTTCGTTGACGGATCCACGTGGCACCAAACCGACGGTTTCTAAAATGCGGTTTCGGTTCGGTTTTTCGGTTTAGCGGTTTTTGCTTACAGCCCTACCAAAAACGTTAAAGACATAAAAGAGTAATTATAGTGTCCATTACAAGCCATGCATCCATAAAACAGTTAAATGAATGAGATTTTAACAAAAGCCTGAAGCAAAATTAGATGCTAGTCTTTAAAAAAAAAACTAGTAATATGTAATTATACCATGTTTGGTTCGTTCTCCTTAAGTAATAAGTTGCTTATTAGAAATATCTCTTCTCGTGTGTGTCTTCAGACTTCACATACATATATACACGTTACACATATATATTAAATAGACACACACACACACACCTACTTATCACTTATTCACTTAATTATTCATAAGTATAGACAACTTAAAAGGAATAAAATAGTGCACTATGCACACACATGTATATACTAACACACTTGTATTGTATACAGGGGCGTACCCAGACAATTTTCTTGTGGGGTCATTTAGTGTTAGGTTAAATAAAAAAAACTCAAAAAAAATAAAAATTTGTGGGGTCATTTGACCCCACATGACCGCATGTAGGTCCGCCCCTGATTGTATATATGTATGTATTTATGTGTGTGAATTTCTAAAACTTAAAAGTTGCTTATCACTAACTTATCTTGTAGAGAGAGTCATCCTTCTCATGTGGATAATCTAAATATTTCTCTACAAAGGGGGCAAGAAAATATCATCTTTTCATCCATTGGGCAAGCTGTCTCGCTGAGAAATATTTAACGAACAAAATGTGCATATTTCTAGTTTGCGCGTCCTAATTTTGACAGGATATTAGGGGCACGTGAATAGGTCGTAAAATAACACTTCTTATCCTTCCTCGAAGAACTCCTGATGCGCTTTGCAATGCATTGAGAATCACATCAGTCGAATAATTATAGACATCACAAAATTGATCTGAACATGACTACTCATCGTGATATTGCCGGAACACTTGGAAAATTTTAGCAACATGTACTATGGGTCACATTTTGGCACGAGTTTTAGGCACCAACTCAATTCAAAAGATGTACAAGTTTAGTACCAAAACAAAGATCTTGACATTTGCTTTCCAACACATTAACATGTAAAAGTAGAAAACAAATACATAATTCATACAACGTCCCTAAAGTAAGCTGCTCGATAAGGGTAAAAGTGTCTTAACTTTCAATTTTTGCGACTTCTGAACTTGAACCCTACTTTTTCCTTTCAAGTTCAATCAAGTCCCAATAAAATTCGTAAGTTTCTAATTTAATTCAATTTGATCGTCAAATTAAAATAAATCCATAAATATCTCAATTTTCGAGACTAAAGTGGGTTAACCTCAATAGAGAATCTACGTGTACAGGGGAAAAAAAAAAAACACACACACACACACACACACACACACACAAAGAAAGCGTACAGAATACACACAAATGGGTGGGCTCCGTTTTTTGGCCATATTTAATTCAAATGAGGCTCACCCCTATGTGAGTATCTGTATTTTTCCTGTATGAATTTTTCTGTACAAGCAAAAAAATTCTAACCTCAAAACATACTTTCTTCTCAAATATTCTACTTCAAAATAACATAAATAAGGTAAGATTTTTGGAATGCTAAACGACCAGCCAAAGCTTAGCCACCCTTCTTTTCATTGCATCCAATTTCTTCAGCAAAACTACGAGTTTACAGATATACGATCATTTCATTGGCATCATTGATTCATTGCAACTTCTAGTGATCACGAATCCATAGTATACTTCAGTTATGGATTAACGACTAATCCATATTATGAAAATCAATTAGTAACACAATATAAGAAAACAAAAGTAATTTTAATACGTGATATACTGCGATTCACCCTCAATGTGAGAGACGCAATACCATGTGTCGCTGTTGAATTGTACTATATAGAATAAAGGAATTACATAGTGTTTTGGACTCACACCCCTCTCTATTTTCTCTACTTTAGTACTGTACCTTCGAATGTCTTGAAACAGAAAAGTCTCTCTTGCGTAAAATCTTTCACAGTGCATGTGCCGAAACTTCGATTCAGTGGCGGAGTTTCCATCTCTCTATTAGATTTGTTGATCTTAAGGATTACTAGAAATAAATGTTAAAAAACATATTCACTTCTCAGATTACTTCACTTGTACTAAGGTTTTGAATTTTATTTGAGCCAACTTTGTATATGTGATGTTCAAAGGATCATTGCTAAAATGTTTGGTTCAAGCAAAACTTTTCAGACCTTCAAAGAGGCATTGGGAGTGCTAGGGGCCCACGTGTCAAAGATAACTATTAACTATTAAGGGGTTCCCCCTCAAGACTTATAACTTGATTCTTTACTCATTCCATACTCAAAAGAATGGCAAGAAATCGTTCGATAACACTTCTTCAATCCCATAGTACGTATCAAACATATCCTCGATGTTTTACATAAAGATCAAATATATAATAAAACTAAAGCAATTTTTCGTGCCATTACATGAAATTGGATGATATTTATTAGCGGATTTGCAACCTCCCAGAACTATTGAAACTTTATTGAACTACTTTTACAGCCCATTTGTCAAAGCCGCCAGCATATGGTAATCCCATCACCAAGAGGAACTTGAGAAATTTGCACCCGAGCATCAGCTGCCAGCATTTTGTTAAACTTGATGATCAAATTCCTCGATGCAGAATACGATTCTGGAACAGCATCGTCGGGCATTGCTACTGTTCCTCCCCAAAGGGTGTTATCATAGACAATTATCCCTCCAGGTCTCAAAAGTTTCAACACTCTATCATGGTAATTCGAATAATTGATTTTGTCAGCATCAACAAAAGCAAAGTCGAAACTTCCATGATTCGCAGGCTGCACCAGAAAAGCAGATGAGAAGGAAATAAGCTTACATGGAGATGACCACACTATTTTCATATCTATTTGAGAAATGCTACATGTACATCCCCCTCACATGAATTTTTTATTCGTGATGGGCCACCTCACATGTAATCATTTCCCTATTTATATTACCTCTGGGAGGGGAGCTGTAGGAGTTTTGTACCTACAAGCATGGTATACATCCCCCTCACATAGAGGGGGCCCATGAATTTTTTATTCGTGATGGTGCCCCTCACGTGTAATCATTTCCCTATTTATATTACCTCTGGGAGGGGAGCAGTAGGAGTTTTGTATCTCGAGATAAATTATAAATCAAATGAAAAGTTTTGATTACATAAGCATGTCTGGCTAGCTTAAAAAAAAGTTACTATTATGCTTCCAAACGTTTGATAATTTACTTTTTCTTACTTTTAACTGAAAAAGGTACTTATATTGAAAGTAACCTTTGCCTTACCATCAAAATAAGAAACGTATTTCCAATTTTGATCTATAAAAAATTATTAAAATAAAACTTACTACTTTTCTTGCAAGTATACTTTTTTAAGCTTAGCGCCTTTGCCAAACATGATCCAAGGGAGTTTGGATTTGAGAACAGGTAAAGAAAGACAATTCAAGAGAGCCTATTTCTCACATTTTCCAACAGTTTATCAAGAACTGGAAGAGCCTCAGACTCGATATAATTGATTTTGTGTTCGACACCAGCTTTTTTAATAATTGGCAATCCCATTTCATACGAACTCCTGTCAAGGTCTATGGCTGTAATCTGCAGCAACACATTTTATATTCGATGAACATTTTGTTAGATAGATATGCTAGAAACTAGAAAGAGAAAATGAGGGTTGAAGAAGTAACATTTCCATCGTCAGGAATAGTAAGGGCAGTTAGAAGCAGAGAATATCCTGTAAAAACTCCAATTTCGATAGTCCTCTTTGCATTAACTAGCTTTAAAAGCAAGCTCATATGTTGGCCTGCATCAGGAGCTGTAGCCATCATTGCCCTGGAAATTATAAGGCTATAATTATTCTTTCTCTAGAAAGAGTGAGCTAATGATAACATAACTGTTAGAATTTGGGCTTGACCCGAATTCCTTGTTGAAGAAATTGTAAAATTCTAATTGAAATATACGTCAAGAAAAATTCAATTTGGAATGCTATTGAAGTCATATGTCAAATTAAAGTTCTATTTTGGAAGCCCATTAGGAGTTGAAAATTGGTATTGGGCTTGAATAAGATTTCTGGACGAAGAAAACAACTTGGAACAAAAAAAAAAACGAAAAACAGGGCAGGACGCCCGGGGCTGCGGCGCCGGGCATCAATATTTTGCCCCGGGCGCCCTATGCCGCGACGCCACCTGCTGTGATGCTCGGACCCTTCTTTTTGGTCGACATACCCGCGTCGACACAACACGACACGGGTACTGGTACGAAATACGGGTCGAACGCAACAAATTTCAACCGGACACAGCCAGGGGCAGGAAGAAGAAGAGGAAGAAGAAAAGAAGAAGAGGGGCTGCTGGGGGGGGGGGGGGTTGGACTTGGGCCTTTTTGTTATAAGCTTTGGGTCTGGGCTTTAAAACATTATTATTATTATTATTTTAAACATTGCTTTTTTTTGTTTGTTTGTTTAAAATAAATTTATCAATCGTGGTTAAAGTATATTTACATTCTTACAGCCTTATTGGTTGGGTTTATTTATTTTATCTTAATCTAATTTTACAGCCATATTGGTTGAGCAAATTACACGATGTTTATTATTTATTAATTATGCTTTTGGTTCTTTTGATCCAGATAATATCATTTTAGTTTTAAAAAATATTGTTACAAAATTTAAAAACAATTTAAAATATGATTTTTCTTTGGCCAAAATGATTGACAAATAATTATAAAATCAACATACATAAATTTTTTAGAACGATTTAATGACAGTTTTTGAAATTAATATTTTTTTCAAAACTTGACAAAATAGAAATAATCAGATAATATTTTTGATTAATTTTGCATATGAAGTCTTTGGAAAAAAAAACTAATTGAAGTTTCAAAGACGTACCCATGTCCGAAATTTGGACCATTTTTAGCCATGTCCCCATATCCTCCATTTTAAAAAACAAAAAATCCGACACTTAAATACGTACCCATACGGGGTACCCGAGTCCGAGCAACTTAGGTCACCTGTGTCTGTTTCGGGATTTTCGCGTTTTTCTCTCATTCTTCATCTTGAACTCGATTTTTTGACATCACACTTTATCAACAACTCTATTAAGAGGGTTTAGACGTCCCCTACATGTTCCCTATAAATATTAGGCTTTTCTATGCAATTTTATGACGTGAGAATAGTGTGAAAAAAGTTATTACTAACTTTTAGGATCATTGTAATATTTCTCCATCTTCATTATTTGTGGTGCAATAAAATCTCCTAATTCTTCTGCCATATTTTCTTGTCTTCTTTTATTCTTTTGCTTGCGATCATATATTTCATATTTTGTCATATAACTTCAACATCTCAATCCGGTGGTTGGTTTCATATCAAGTGGTATCAAGCGATACGTGATCCTTGAATTCTCAACAATTGGTATCAGAGATTCTGGACATAATTAACACAACAATAACGAGATAATATTGAAAAAACAATAGTCTTAAGCCACCAGTACTACAATTTCAATACTAGGTTGCTCGAGATTTAACATTTATCACATTGTTGTTCCTAGTATATTCATTCTCAAATTAACTGACAAGTAGGTGGATCTGCAAAAGTGATGAAACAAGTACTTTTCGAAGGCTATACAAATCTATAAGGTTCATCAAGAATACACAAGAAAAGCTTCAAATTGTTGATCAATTGCCAGAGTTAACTTAGAATACACAACAATGTTGATTAATCTACTGAACCTTTCCATTCAAATACTCTATCCGGGTAATCAAAACTTATCAAATATGTTTCTTCTAGTGGATGCTATTGGAAAATGAAAGAGAGATTCAAACCAAATGAAGTTCACACCAATATCAGAGAAAAAGGAATGAAGGCATCTTGTACAACACATGTCATCAAAAGGATCTCAGAAGACATGATCCCGACTGGATACTTGGCATGTATCTCCTCTTTCAGGGTTACACCTACCGACTAATAAATGGAATAAATGAAACTTACAAAAGATATACATCACACATGTGTACTGAAAGCAATAAAATCTGTTGAAGAAAAAGGAATATGCTCAACTGATTATGGAGGTCATGCCTTCTCAACTAAATAGGCAATGGCGACTCCATTTCTATTTTCAATATGTGTAACTCAAATAGTTAATGTTTCCTCAATCCACTCAGACAGAACAACCAAATTCGTTGATCATTTATCAAGATATCAACAATTTCAGGTACAAAAGGCGTAGATAGAAAGCAATTACCGTGGATGATGTGAAGTAACAGCCCTTAGCTCTCTGAGAGGCTCTGGTTCGCGTGGATACACACTAGTGTCTAGTACATACTTCCTCACAGAAAAAACACAACGTCAATACGCTTTCACTTGGTTTTCACATGACAAAACAAAAGCAAAATATTTCTACCCATGAATTTTTTTTTTTAAAGAAAGATTACTTGGTACAATTCAGCAGTCTGCAATAATCCTTTGCTAGTAATGGCATTAGTCTTCATTTTGCCTTCCATCACCTTTTGAGAAAAATAAAAAATATCTTGAAATTACAGCGAAATTATATATCTTAGAATTTATACACAAAATATGACACATGCCCAAAGAAGCTCGTCAAAAAATTTCACCAGTCACTGTTGCTACCTCTTATCATACTGGAAAAAAAAAAGAGAGAGAAAGAAAACGGTTCTTGCCTTTTTCTTGAAATATATAAAAAATGACCAGATCTGATGATTCTTAATCAGTTAATCCTGCAAAATAATTCCACCAAATCAAATATGATAACCTCAAAACTAACAACACGGTACCATATGGTGTTGAGAAAGCATCTAAAACAGCATAAAAATATATGGGCTCAAAAAATTTAAAAACTGAAGAAGTAATCAAACAAGAGAGTAATAATGATCACAAATCAGTAAACCCATACGTAAACCGGGAGAAAACTCGCAAGCTCAGCGGCTCAGATAGAGAGAGATATAGAGATGTACCCTGTCGGCAGTCGGTGGAGCGTAAGGAAGAGATGGTTGGATTTATTATGTACATTTGGCATTTTCCTGGTTGGAAACTACAAGGCAAGAATTTTTGTAGAACACTTTCCTTCATGGTGAAACAAATATAATAATTTATAAATAGTTTTTTATAATTAACATATTTTTAAATTATAAATTATTGAGAAATTAAATGATAGATTCAGCCGCTGTTTGAAACCCATTTTGAGGATAATAGAAATTTTGAAATAATGATTGATATAAAAATGTGTGGTGGAAAAGTGACGAAAAGTTTTTGATTTGTGTGTAATATTTATTTGGAGAATGTGTGGTTGAAATGAAGAATGAGAAAGATAGAAAAATTAATGGGTGTCAAACGAGGGCTCAATATGAAAACATATTGAAGGAATTTGAGAAGAAGAATATTTTATTAATCATCAAGTTCAAGTGATATTGTGAATACATTGCCCTATTTATAAAGTAAATTTCTAACAAACTAACTATATAACAAACAAGAGAAGAATCTAGAAGAAGGATCTAATAACAAATAGGAGAATGATCTAATATTGGAATATTCCAACATAAATCTCATTTATTATAAGTAAAAAGAAATTTTTATGATCATAAATAAGTAAGTTTGATCGATGAAATAAATTTAGATATTTACTATGTAGCAAAGTTAAACTGGGTCTATGTTTGGTTTAGCTTAAAATTATATTTTTAGTAAATTTTGATAAATCAATTATATGATTAATAAATTGATAAAAATAGTGGGATGAATAAATGTATAGTTGAAATTGAGTTTAAAGAAAAGTGAATATTAGAAAAATGGGGGCAAACATGGACTTAATATTATAAAGAAAATTTGCAATGTTTGTCCACAACCTTTGCAAAAGGTAATGAACCTACCTTAAACATTTTCTGATCATAATTCATTTCCAATATTTAGCACATGTTTGAGTCACATTATAATTTTAATTCTTATTCTTCTACTCATTTTTAATAAAATAATATTTTTCATCACATAATAACTTTTCTTTCTTTTACAATTATATATTCACCATCACATCACCAAAAAATGTGTTCTTTCCATTTTAATGTACATCAAACAGAGGCTTAAATTATGTAACAGAACTCTATCATTTCCTCCATTTTAGCCATTAAATCATGGATTCGTCATCCTTTTTAAATGCAGAAAAATAAAGAAAGTAATAAAATGAAAAGATAATGAAAAATTGTAAGTCCAATAGTTTTTTAAAAAATACAAATAAATCTCACTTAAAAGAAATAAATATGTATGAACACATCACAATAAATAAAAAAGTAAACATTTCATCTTCCCCAATCACCCCACCCCACCCCACCCCACCCGTGACCAAACACCATCCCTACACATACAATCACACTAACAGCAATGAAACCACGTCCTTCTAAAATTGTAGTAGAACCAGGGGCGGAGCTAGGGGGACCCGGACCCCCCTCCCCCTCCCCCTCCAAATTTTGGACAAACTTTTATTTTTTATTTTGTTTATTTATTTATTTATTTGGTTCTTTTTGCATTTACTATTACCATTTTGTCCTCAAATTAAATAAAAATCTTAAACCCTACTAATTTCATTTTTCGTTTTTGTTTTCAAAGTATAAGAACTCAAAAGAAACACTTGTACAGTGTTCTAAAATACGTCAAAATGATCTGCCTAGGCGCGAGGCGCATCGAAAACGCATCGCATTCGAGGTATGCCCGTTAAAATGCGGTCAACTTTTTTTGTTGACCGCATAGGCGCGCCTAGTCCCGAGCAGGCGCGCCTAATCGGCTAATCCTAGTCCTTTTATTTTTTTGTTTTTTTTATTACCCCTATTTGACACCAGTTGTACCCCAGATACCATTTTCTTCAATTTTCATCTGACAGTAGCAGTTCCACACGCCGGACATGACACTTTGCAGTTAACATTATTTTGTATCCCGCAAATGCCCTTCAAAATTCAATTGGAATGAAATTTGCCTTCAATATTCAATTGGAATTTACACTTTAAAATTAGGGCAAAATCAGAATTATGAGGTAACAGTCATATTCAATTGAAAATATGAGTCTGACATAAGTCAGATTCATTGTTGGCGTGTCCAATTGGTTTTCGTGTAGTAAAATGAGTTTTGGCCAAAAGCAAGTGGTTGGGTTAGAAAGCATTTGCCATTATTTATGAAATCTCCATAATGCCCTTCAATAAAGTGGTAAAGTGGTTTTGTGCAAATTGATGTGAGGGCAAAATAGGCAATTGAATGTAACGGGCAAATGGGTTTAATCTCTCCTCTGAGTCTCTGACACAAACATTTGTAGTCTTTTGTTTTTTTTCCATAATTTTACTGTAGAAAAATGAATTCTCTACCAAAGAATGAGATTCGGAGCAAAAATGAGATTCAAACCAGAAAGATCTATTTTTTTCATAAAAAAAAATATATTATTTTTATATAAAAATATATTTAATATCTTAAAAATAATTAAAATAATATTAAAATATGAAACGCATTATGGCGCTTATTCTTCGCATTGACACGCCTAAACTTGTGATTCTTGATTCTCGACCTCGACGCATCGCAACGCATTACGCATTTTAGAATATTGCACTTGTAATAAGGTATGATTTTGCTAAATTAAATATTGGTACTTTCTTTTATATATATATATTTTTTTATGTTAATAAGGTATCCAAAAAAAAATATTTCAGGGGCGCTGCCCCCGAACCCTCGTGGCTCTCCACCCCTTCATCTCTTTATCTTTAATTCTGGAACCCCCCAACTTCAAACGGCTGGCTCCGCCCCTGAGTAGAACCACCATCGACAGTGAACAACGCACCATCTCTTCGTCATCCATTTGCAAGAATCAAATTGTAATATAAATCGTATTGATTTAGTTCCAAGAATTCTAAATCTTTTTTAGCAAGCTGGTACTTGTAGAGTTGTAGATGGATGGTGCAGAAGGTGGAGGTACTTGATTGCCGATGGTGGTCCTGTTATGGTGGCTTTGAGAAAAGGCGTTTTTTTAACGTGGTTGAAAGAAGAAGAAATGTTTATTTTTTCTAAATTCTTTATTTTTGTGTGTATTAATATATATTTAATTATTTAAGTGAAATTACTTGGTACTTTTTAAAAATTATGGGACTCCATTTGCAATTTTTATTTATTTTTGTTTCATTACTTTCTTTTACTTTTGTTTATTAAAGAGAAAGACAAATCATTTATTTAATGATCAAAGTGGAGGAAAGTACGAGTTTTGCTTTTATATATATACTAGTCTATTGCCCCATGCATTAATGTGATTACGGAGGTAATGTTAGCGTTCTAAAAAAAAAAACTTATCTCCATTTTTTTATACCATTTTCTTAAGTATGGAATGCATAATATAGTTTTTTTTTTTTATACTTAACAATCAATTATTTGGATGAGATCTAGTAAAATTATACAATAAAAAAATAAAAGCTCAAGTTTCAAGTATATATCATTTTAGAAAGAAAATAAAATAATAAAAATGAAAGAGATATAACATTGAATTTTATATATTACAAAAAAAAAAAAAAAAAAAAGCGAAATCATAATTCAAACAAATTATGTTTTCTGATGAAAGTTAAATTTTGAAGGATCTGCAAGTTCCATAATATTTCAGTGTTATCACTATGAGAAGTTTTATTTCATGCTAGTTTTTGCCCCGTGCAATTCACATGTTGTGTTATTTTGAAGGTAATATTAGCATTTTGAATGTTAAGAATTTTTTTCGAACATAAAAAATTCTCGTGAATGTGTTGTGTGTAACATGTTTAACTAAATTACAAAATCAGATAATCTAACTCTACTGTGGTTTCTGGTTAATTGTCATTATGCTGTAAAAATTATATTTTAACACCATCATAAGTGCAATTTCTTGTGTCTTCACTTGATACGTATGCGAATATGTGAAGGTATGCAAAATAATCGTGCAAATACTTGAAAAAATTAACTACTAATTAACATGTGTGTGTACACCCTAACAAATACCATGAACATCATGTAACAAAATGGGGCATAATGTCCCCTTAAAACCCTTAAAAAGCCTACAAGTACTTACATACATTATATGGTCCTCCATAGATTCTAAGACAAAAAGAAACAAAAGAAAAATGAGCAAAGGACCCAAGTTACTCTACACAAACATATATATTATATTTAGACCAATTTATAGACTGACTTTTTTTGTTTGTTTTTCTTTTTTTTCTGTCTTTGGAACTTAAAATAAAATAGGAGAAGAATTTAGTTTTCATGGCGTCCGGGGCTTTGTTGGAGTATGACAATTATGGTGCAATAAGTCGGGACCGACCAGAACTCTCCTCAGTTCTCAATCCTCAGGCATCTCATTATAATTTCCAAATCTTAGAAACATTGCAGCTGGTCTACCACTCTTAAAAACCATTTCCTTCCCGTTTTTTTCACTAAAACTTCCAATGCTTTAGTCCTTTCTTGACTACATGAGTTGGATTCGTTGAACTGAAAGATTTTATATTTGGTATCGAGAATAAAGATGTCATCATGACTAAGTGAAGATCGAGCAAAAAGCAACTGTCAAAGATATAGGAAGTTGTTAGTAAAAAGATTTTTATGATGTATTATCACCAGGAAGAGTGAGAAACATAAAACTTACCTCTTTCATATGAACAATGTGCTTTCCTTTGCATATATACAACTTGTTTTATGCTTTTTGGCCTCCACATGCTTCAAACCTAAAGCAACTCCATATTCTTGGGGTATTATACATGGCTTAAAATAGGAAAGAAATTTCTCTGTTTCGTTCCATTGTACTCCACGGAGACACGCTCTATGTAAAATGTCACATGACAACATTAAAAGATTTTGATAGACTAAAAATTGTACAAATACAATAATCGTGGATGCCTTCGAGAAGATGGAACTCTTGCTAATAACAGAAAACATGTGTCCAATCATATAACAAAATGTCAATGAATATATTAGACTAAAGTAATGGAAAACATTATTAACAGACTAACCATAATTGAGAAATCTATTGAACTGCAAATTCTAAAGATTTGGGTAATATATTAACTCGTTTCATTAATTTGAATGGAGGATCACAAAGATCAAGTATCTACAAAACCAATTTCGATATATGGAAGATTCTATATTAAAGGTGTCGTGAACAAACCAAAAAAATGGATTCAGAGGAATTTGCGAAATGATAAATAATAGTACATATATGGCAATGGAATAAGAGAAATACGGAGATTACTATATACAACACATGTGTGTACTTGTTTTTATTCAGAAAGGACATGTCAGATGGTATCACCACTTACACTAATATAACATCTTTTGTTGATGAATTAATATTTTATTTGTAGGAAAATGTGGCAGATAGTCTAAAAAATAATGTAAAATTATTTTTTGAGAACTATACAAATGTTGAAAAAATATAATGACATAGTGTATTAGATCTTCATAAAAAAATTTATATTTTATTTTTAAATTAATTCATACCTGTGAAATATACAAACGCAGTAGAGAATTGATTTGAACTTTCGAATAACATCAATAGAAATTTCGATAACCTGTATATAAAATGGAAAATATTATTTTTTGCATATTAAAATATTGTTTTTAAATATAATATACGAAATAAATTATGAAAATAGTGAATGACATGAAATTTTAATAATGTTTCAAACATCATAAAATATACATGTGAGAAGGTTGTTCTATGAATGTATAAAGGAAAGAATTTCCTTATAGACAACATTTTCAGTACATGAGTTGTGCGAAATATCTATGGTTGATGGTTTTAGTAAAACTTTTAGAGATTTGCGTGTTTTTGTTCTTGATAACGCTACACATAACTGACCATGACAGAAAATTGGTTCTGGAAGATACAAACCGACAAAATCAAGTGTTTGACCTTGAGCTTTATTTATTGTCATTGCAAAGCATGGTCTAATTGGAAATTGAGTCCTTTTAAATGGAATTGTGGTTCGATCAGATTTAAGTGGTATAAAAGGGATCATCGGTAAGAAAACATATTTTCCACAATATTCGCCAGTAGTGATTTCAGCAAGAATAACGTTTCTCTCAAATTTTCGACAAGTAAGACGTGTTCTATTGCATAACCCTTCAAAAGGATTAATATTCTGCAATAACATTACATGACAATTTATCTTAAGGTTCAATTCATGAGGTGGAATACCATTTGATGTCAAAGTATTCAAGAAATCTTCTTGCACGCACTGTTCTGATTTTTCAATTGCTTCATCAAAACTATAGTATGTGAAAATTTGACCAGGAATTTGTTCAAGCAGAAGTTTGTTAATATAGTCAACACATTCATTTGTAGGTGTAAGAATAACACGGTTTACCATGATATGTAAATGATCAGCATAAGCTTCTATATTTGGAAAAACACAATGTATCAAAGTTTTCAGAGACGTGATTTCATCTTCGAATGGTAAAATTATACTATTTGGAAGTTTAATACACTTACAAGTATGTTCTTGTTCTGTTCCATCTCCAATTCTAAGCAAGTAATCGCAGAACGTGGAATCGAACTTTGCTCTCATATTATGAACTAATGGTAGATGTACAAATAAATTCCATAGTTATGAGAAAATCAAGCTAGCTTTTATTATGTCTTCTTTTTTTCCTTTCAGTACAACTGGTAAAACCTGTCGAAAATCTCCTCCAAGAACGATCACTTTTCCACCAAAAGGCAAGTTACAATCAGTAATATCTCTAAACATTTTATCTACAGCTTCAATAGTACAACGATTTACCATAGGTGCTTCATCCCAAATTAATAGTTTAGACATTTTCAACAAAGTTCTCAAAGCCGATTATTTACTAATAGAGCAATTGACTTCTCCCATTGTTTCCAAAGGAATTTTAAATCTCGAATGAGTTGTTCGACCGCCAGGTAATAAAGATGCAGCTACTCCAGACGACGCAGTTGCCAAAGCAATAAAATGTCTACACCTTACACCAGCTAAGAGTGCTTTGTATAAAAAAGTCTTACATGTTCCTCCTGGACCATCGATGAAAAAAGCACCGCTTGATTCAGATTCGACTTTTTCCATAATTGTATCGTATGCAAATTGTTGTTCTTTATTTAACGTTGCGGCACAAGCAAAGCTTCCTTGAATATCCAAATTAATTGTTTCCTCTGCAACCATTCTTGTCAACCTTTCATCTTCATCTATATTTACATTAAACGGCACAATTCCATAATCATTTATATTTTTACCCAGTGATTCTAAAATAGAACTTATATCCTCCAGAGCTCGTATTTCAGCGACTTCAACATGTATATTTTGATGTACATAATCATCCATCATATAAGATTTAAATTTATCCCACAGTAACTTTGGATGATTAGGATTGCACAGTGTAAGAAGTGTAGCAAAAAGTCGTCTTAAAGAACAAGGCATTTCGTAAATAATAGTTTCGGATAGACATTCTTCACAACGATTGTCTCCACTTAATAAACCATGTAAAAGTGCTACTTCTCGAAATGTACCAACAGTTGTTTCATTGAAAGTTCTTATATCGTCAAATGATGTTGGCCCTCTAATATGGTTAAGAAGAATGCGAAGGAAATATCGTTCTCCTTCAGATGGATTCGCTGAGACAATTCGTCCTATAACAATCTGTTTCTTTCTGGGAGTCCAAATTTTGTTATTTGCATTCCAAACAAAATATGTTGGGATATCTCGATACAAAAGCGTTCGAGCAAATTCGTTTGCTTTATTCAATCAAAAATTTTCAGTTAACATTGTTCTCCTTGTATTTTCATTCTCAATAATAGTAGATAAATCATCCGTATTTTTGTATGTAACTTGTTGATGATCTTCGGTATGAAGTTGTAAGGAATAAACAATTGGATAGATTTCTGACAAATTGAATGAAAAAATCCTCCACATAGCCTCAGGTGGAGATATCCATCTAGCAAATTGATAAGCAGATATTTCATCAATATCTTTTTTTTCACATCTTTGCTAACGAAAAAATTAATATGATCATGTCCTTTGTATACAGATTTGTACAAATATTTTACAGTTTTAATAGAAGAACATATTTCAACGTTGATATGACAATCAAATTTTGCACTTCAATAAAGATTATATGATACAACACATTGATTGTTTAACATTTGACCTCTAACTTTAATACTAATACCATTATTACGACGTCTATACAATGGGTATGAATTATCTCCAAATATAGTACTATTACAATAATCCCTTGGATATTTATTTTTACAAACACTATTTGTCACCATGCATACATTTTTGGGATTAAGATTTCCACAAGGGCCATGTATATTATGCTTTACAATAACTGAATAAAGATGAGGGTACTTGTTTTTATCAGGAATTTCACAAGATACTATCCTATCAACTTGTTGAGCGGAAGAAATCTTATGGCCATGGTTAAAAATCATCAATAAATGTGTGCGAAGAAGCCCTCTTTTTTTGGAATTCAATCATGTATATATGAGCAACAACATGACAAAAAATATTGTTTCTAGACAAATCATTTTTAAGCTCTTCTAATTTTGCTCTAAATATACGTACAATTAAATTCAGTCAATTTTGAACCTCATCATTATATTTCAATTCTTGCTTAATTTCTGGCCAATTCGAATTACATGTTATAGTTAAAAATATATCTGATTTTCCATAATGTTGGACAAGAGCCATAGCATCTAAGTATCTCTTTAGCATATCTCTAGGTCCACAAGTAAAAGATTGTGGTAAAACAAATTTTTTTCCAATTTTGTACCCTCTTGTTTCCCCATTTTCGACACTATCTACAATACCTTGATAAAGTTCAGCACGAATTTGTTTCTGGTTATTACGAAAGTAATCTAATCTGGCTGTTTCGATTTTAACATACATATCTACAACATATTGCTGAAAAAGTCTACCAGTATGAAGCAACACAAACTTACCAGTATGCCTAATTTGTAGCTTGTATGCATAATACTCACGACATGAAACCTAATAACGTTTCTTCATTTTATGAAACACTGAATGAGGAAGAATAAAACAATTTTTATATATGTAACTAAAACATCTATATTTGTAAAATTAGAAAATATATGAGAAATATGAGTAAACCTTCAGCTTCTTTTTCAATCATTTGAGCTGCAGAATCTATTGTTTTAGGAACAGCAACATGGTCAACCAAATTCTCAGGTTGAGAAGATGTGTGTTTATATCTTTGAATACCTTCATGCCAACCAGATTCACCGAATGGGAAAAGCAAAGGATATTGTAAAGGATCATAACAACCATAATAATAATGAACCATATGCGAATCACCAGAATGGCCATATATAGTAATATCACGAACATGATTATTTGCATTTTCATCATCATCAACCTATACAGCACCTACTTGAGACGCTGAAGGAGTATTGAAAACTCTTTGATCGAGTCCGGGGTGACATCTTATTTGTATTCGATGGTCGTGCAAATTTGTTATATTACTTAAAGACCTGAAGAATCTACTATATGGATTTCCTTTAAGATTTCAATTAGAAGAGTTAAAGTAGATTCTACTAAATTTTCAGAAATTTTTATACGATTTTGAATTTCATTATCTGTATCATAAAAATATAATTGCATATAATGTGGCGTATTATTTTGTGGCATAAGTTGATTTACATAATGATATATCTGTCCTTGAACTCTGAATGTGTAAATACCTCGGTATGATTTAAAGAGTTCCTTGTCGTACTTTACACCAAATGAAGTGAATGCAAAGTGGTTATTATATCCGCGTGAAAGTTTTTTGAATTCCATACATGTAGGTTCTTTAGAAATAAATAAATCATACAATTCATTTGGTGAATCAGACATAAAAAGTTTTACTTTTCCATCACAACAACAAAAACCTTTTGTTTCTCTATGAAATTTTTGCGCACCACAATACTTACAATAGTTGCATGTTGGTAACACATATGCAGTAGTTGGTATGTTCAAAAGGTTAAAACTTCCACATAATTCATAATAAAAAATATTAGTCGATTCTTCATTCGAAGTGGAACCCTCAGAATAAGAATGTATTATAGATTCATGCACATAAGCAACGCCAGAATTATTATTTTGAGATAACATAGGATCATTTATCCTTTTACGATGATCAATACTTACGGTTTGAACTTGATTCCTCATATCCGCCTGCCTTCGATTTTGTTGTTGGCGAATAAAAGCATTATATGATTTGCTTGTGCTTTCGAAAATACTTTTAAGATTAATCAACTCAGGCTCTTCATTACCAGTTTGCAGAGAATTCATCAGGACAATAAATATACCACTGATCGGAAAATAAAATAGAAAATATTTTATTAGTCAAACAGTTAACAAATAATAATAATACCAACTGTAGCACAATGTGAAATAAAATTGATGGATAAAAGTTATAAAACTCTAGTATAACATTTATAAAACGCATGAATTTAAAGTCAAGTAATGAAATTGTAAAATTAAATACAATAGTAATAAACATTGAAGTCGTTGACTCAAATATTGATGAAATGAAATCTAAAGCAAATTATAAACATTTTTTATATGCTACTATCAACAAGTAAAGACTAATTAAATATTATCGAATAAAGCTAAATTTCTAGAAGAGATGAAATTCTTACATTTTCACCCGAGCAAAACGAAGAGAAGAAAATTCGAGAGATGAATAGCAGCTTGACCTTGCATAAAGTAAAAATCATTGACGATTCTGCCGAAGAGATTGTAGTTTGGAAGCTAAAGTATCATAGTCGGGGAGTTTTGGATGAACATGACTAGCTTTCTTAGCATTATCTTCATTATCTGAAGAAGTCTTACCCGATGTTGGTTTTGGATTTTCACTGCTCTCCTCCAATGACTCTTTCTTTGGCTTAGGCCTAGATGATTGTTCTACGTCAGATGACTTTTGAGAGATCTTCAACTCCTGCATTGTAGTAGAAGTTCGTTTTGCTTGGGTAGGATGCTCATGAGCCATGGAAAAACTCGAGTTCATGGGCTTAGAAGCCACTTTTGCAGAGGTGGGCTGCACGAGATTTTCCCTCTTATCAGAGTTCCTTGTTTGGGACCCAGATTCTTGGGGAGTTTCAATACTGTTAGAGGTTGACGGTTTTCTTTCACTTCCGGAATCAGAATCAATCCGAGTTTTTGGATAAGAGATGGGCTTAGAACTCACTTTTGCTGCAGTGGGCTGCTCGGGATTTTCACTCTTATGGGAGTTCCTTGTCTGGGATAAAGATTCTTGTGGAGTTTCAGTACTGGAAGAGGTCAAGAGCTTCCTTCCGTTTCCAGATTCAGAATCAGGCCGAGTCTTAGGATAAGAAGCTTTTGTCCTCCGAGAATTTCCACTTCGCAAATGGGTTTTCTTAGTGAGGGATTGTTTTGGAATATCATCATCTGAATCACTATTATCAGAACCAAAAACCGAAACTGGAGCCCCAAAACCTGACTTTTTCTCAACTGCATTGCCTACAGCATTAATATATGATTCTCGCCGAGGACCTGATGTCTCCTTTTGAGACATTTCTTCCTCGGAACTGTCAGTATCCATATCAGGGTGGGGATCAAGTGCTCTCATGCTATTCTTATCATCTAACGTTGTGCTTAACCTAGAACTCTCGACAGTTGGGAAAGCAGCAGCTTCAGGAACAGTCTCCTCAGCTGTTATCTTCAATGATAATGGATTATCCAATCGACTCTTCAAGTAAGGGGGAGGGTTATTACCCTTGTGACGAAATCCACCAGTGAGCTTTCCAAAATTCAGCCCAGTCCCGCTCTCTGAATTCAATTCACTGCCAATATCGTCAGAGTCCAATTGAAATTTTTCGGGTCCTGTAGAAGGCAGATTAGCAAAAGACTTCCCGGAACTAAATATTATTGGAGAATCAGCATCAAATTTGGTTCCTTGGCTGTTTTCCCCATGCACTTCCTCGGACTTTACTTCATCATCAGAGAACAGTGATGGTTGCTTTCTGTCAGATCCTGAATATTCTCTCTCTTTTAATGATGATCTTACTGATTGAGGACTTTTATTTTGTCTACTTGGAAGATTTTTAGAATCTTTTGTCCCAATAAGATCAAACTTATCCATATGTTCATCACTGTCAGAATCTGGGTCATCAGAAGCATCAAAGGTAACAGGCACAAAATTATCAGAAAACTCAGGGAACATGTGCTCTTCTGTGGAAAATAGTAATGAAGTGGAATTCTCAACTAATTTGATTGAGCTAGTTCCATGGCTCCAAGCATCCTGTTTTATAGGAGAGTGCTTAGGTGATTTCTTGCCTGGTGATGAAAAATAAACTTCCGGCTCTGGCTCATCATACTTGGGACCCATATTAAACCCATACTCATCATCACTATCTGAATAAGATTTGTCAAAAACTGCAGAAGTAAGATCATGAGGACTTGTCTGTGACGCATCTTGATCAAATCTTCCCTTGCCAATACCCACCGAAGGATCCTCAGCAGCAGCATATCCAAATTTTTGGTGTTCAGAGTTTGCGAAATTGTTCTGGTCACTGAAAATGTTAGAATGGGAACGGGAAGCTATATGACTGGGTTGTTTCCTAATTCTTTCTTCTGGGAAATCCTCAGATTTCTTTTGCCACTCATTTATACTGTCAGCATCATAGAAAGACTGTTTCTTTTCAGAATTTGCAAAAATGTTCTCATCGCTGAAATTGTGTGAATGGGAACGGGAAGAGATATGACTGGGTTGTTTCCTAATCCTTTCTTCTGAGAAATTCTCAGATTTCTCTTGCCACCCAGTGGCACTCTCAGCATCATTGACAGACTGTTTCTTCATACCCATTTCAGACGACTGTTTCATCATACTCAATTCACCTTCATTGGTCTTCTTATACATTTCATCTTTATTGGCCTCCTCCTTTAATGAGTTCTTCTGAGAGTACCCCTCTACAGCTTGGACATCATGATCCGATGAGTCGTCAGTTGAAGTTTCAGATCTTAAAGAAGCGGACTGACTGAATCTCTTTGTAGTTTGTACTACCATAACCATCCTCAGAAAATCTTCCAGCAGCTGTCTTCAAATAATTATGTCCAACCTGGTCGACGTCATCATTATGTAACCTACTATGTCCAGAAGACACGTTAGCAGAATAGTCCAGAAAATTTTCACTGCTCAATCGTGAAGTGGACTTTTCAGGTCGATCGTTTCTTGAAATATGAACGTCAGACTTGTGTGATTCTGTGGAATACTGTTTAATAATCCTGCCAGGGCTTGAAAGTTCTGCAGCAGCTCTAGCGGCTATACTTGCAAGTTCTGCAGACTCAGCGGCTGCCTGAGCTGCAGAAGTAGCATCCTTGAAATCCATATTCCATCTCTGCTTAGAGAAAGCATTTCCATCCTCGTGTATTGATTGTACCCTCTCATCACGTAATGCTGGACATCAAAAATTTAATAGATGGCTTAAAATTTGAAGAGCAATGAATAATTGAAGAAAAAATCATAGCTCTACTCTAATGAAATGTTACACACCTGGAGGCCTCACTTCAGATTTGAGCATTGAGCTGACACCAGAACTTTGGGAAGCAGGGGAGTTTTGTGTTTCCAATGAGGATCTAGGATCCTGCTCTGAGAAGTTCAACGGTGAACTATGCATCTTATTATCAACAGGTGGAGATTGGCTATGTGGAGCTTCAAAACGAGGAGGTTCAGCATATATTTTACTGTTCTTTTCAATTGTACTTGGTCCATTCTGATTAATTTATAAATCAAGTTAAATTAGAAAATGCATTAGAAAATTGTTGGGTGTCATAGCATAATGTTAAGATTGTCACATTTTCCAACAGTTTATCAAGAACTGGAAGAGCCTCAGACTCGATATAATTGATTTTGTGTTCGACACCAGCTTTTTTAATAATTGGCAATCCCATCTCATACGAACTCCTGTCAAGGTCTATGGCTGTAATCTGCAGCAACAAATTTTATATTCGATGAACATTTTGTTAGATAGATATGCTAGAAACTAGAAAGAGAAAATGAGGGTTGAAGAAGTAACATTTCCATCATCAGGAATAGCAAGGGCAGTTAGAAGCAGAGAATATCCCGTAAAAACTCCAATTTCGATAGTCCTCTTTGCATTAACTAGCTTTAAAAGCAAGCTCATATGTTGACCTGCATCGGGAGCTGTAGCCATCATGGCCCTGGAAATTATAAGGCTATAATTATTTTTTCTCTAGAAAGAGTGAGCTCGTGATAACATAATTGTTAGAATTTGGGCGTGACCCGAATTCCTTGTGGAGGAAATTGAAGTATTCTAATTGAAATGCACGTCAAGAAGAATTCAGTTTAGAATGCTATTGAAGTCATGAATCAAGTAAAAGTTCTATTTTGGAAGTCCATTAGAAATTGAAAATTGGTATTGGACTTGAATAAGATTTTGGGACGAAGAAAACAACTTGGAACAAAAAAAAACAAAAAGGTGTAGAACGCCCTGCGCTGCAGCAGCGCCGGGCATCAATATTTTTCCCCTAGCGCCCTATGCCGCGGCGCCACCTGTGTTTGTTTCGGGATTTTCGGGTTTTTCTCTCATTTCTCATTTTGAACTCGATTTTTTGGCATCATACTTTATCAACAACTCTACTAGGAGGGTTTGGACGTCCCCTACATGTTCCCTATAAATATTATGCTCTTCTATACAATTTTATGGTGTGAGAATAGTGAGAAAAAAGTGATTACTAGCTTTTAGGATCATTGTAATATTTCTTTATCTTTATTATTTGTGGTGCAATAAAATCTTCTAATTCATTTGTCATATTTTCTTGTCTTCTTTTATTTTTTTGCTTGCGATCATGTACTTCATATTTTGCTATATAACTTCAACATCTCAATCCGGTGGTCTGTTTCATATCAAGCGATATCAAGTGATACGTGATCATTGAATTCCCAACAATTGGTATCAGAGATTCTGAACATAATTAACACAAAAATAACGAGATAATATTGAAAAAACAATAGTCTTAAGCCACCGGTACTACAATTTCAATACTAGGCTGCTCGAGATTTAACATTTATCACATTGTTGTTCCTAGTATATTCATTCTCAAATTTACTGACAAGTAGGTGGATCTGCAAAAGTGATGAAACAAGTACTTTTTGAAGGCTATACAAATCTATAAGGTTCATCAAGAATACACAAGGAAAGCTTCAAATTGTTGATCAATTGCCAGAGTTAACTTAGAATACACAACAATGTTGATTAATCTACTGAACCTTTCCATTCAAATACTCTATCCAAAAGTAATCAAAACGTATCAAATATGTTTCTTCTAGTGGATGCTATTGGAAAATGAAAGAGAGATTCGAACCAAATGAAGTTCGCACCAATATCAGAGAAAAAGGAATGAAGGGGCATCTTGTACAACACGTCATCAAAAGGATCTCAGAAGACATGATCCCGACTGGATACTTGGCATGTATCTCTTCTTTCAGGGTTTTATATATGGTTACACCTACCGACTAATAAATGGAATGAATGAAACATACAAAAGAAATACATCACATGTGTACTGAAAGCAATAAAATCTGTTGCAGAAAAAGGAATATGCTCAACTGATTATGGAGGTTGTGCCTTCTCAACTAAATAGGCAATGGCGACTCCATTTCTATTTTCAATATGCGTAACTCACATAGTTAATGTTTCCTCAATCCACTCAGACAAAACAACCAAATTCGTTGATCATTTATCAAGATATCAACAATTTCAGGTACAAAAGGCATAGATAGAAAGCAATTACCGTGGATGATGTGAAGTAACAGCCCTTAGCTCTCTGAGAGGCTCTGGTTCGCGTGGATACACACTAGTGTCTAGTACATACTTCCTCACAGAAAAAACACAAATTAAATACGTTTTCACTTGACAAAACAAAAGCTAAATATTTCTACCCAATAATTTATTTATTGTTTAAAAGAAAGATTACTTGGTACAATTCAGCAGTCTGCAATAATCCTTTGCTAGTAATGGCATTAGTCTTCATTTTGCCTTCCATCACCTTTTGAGAAAAATAAACAAAATCTTGAAATTACAGCGAAATGATATATCTTAGAATTTATACACAAAATATGACACCTGCCCCAAAGAAGCTCATCAAAAAATTTCACCAGTCACTGTTGCTACCTCTTATCATAAAAAAACGGTTCTCGCCTTTTTCTTGAAATATATAAAAAATGACCAGATCTGATGATTCTTAATCCTGCAAAATAATTCCCCCAAATCAAATATGATAACCTCAAAGCTAACAACACGGCACCATATGGTATTGGGAAAGCATCTAAAACAGCATAAAAATATATGGGCTCAAAAAATTTAAGAACTGAAGTAGTAATCAAACAAGAGAGTGATAATGATCACAAATCAGTAAACCCATATGTAAATCGGGAGAAAAACTCGCAAGCTCAGCGGCTCAGAGAAAGAGATGTACCCTGTCGGCAGTCAGTGGAGCGTGAGGAAGAGATGGTTGGAAACTACAAGGCAAGAATTTTTGTAGAACACTTTCCTTCACGGTGAAACAAATATTTTTAAATTATAAATAGTTTTTTTATAATTAACATATTTTTAAATTATAAATCTCATTTATTGTAAGTAAAAAGAAATTTTATGATCATAAATAAGTAAGTTTGATCTATGAAATAAATTTAGATATTTAGCTCATGTTTGATTCACATTATTTTTTTCATTCTCATTCTTCTACTCATTTTCAACCACACATTCTTCAATAAAATAATAATTTACATCACATCAATAACTTTTCCTTATTTTTCAACCACATATTCCCTATCACATCAACTAAAAAAATGCATTCTTTTGAAAATAATGTTCACCAAACAAGGGCTTACAATGTAGCAAAGTTAAACTTGGTCTATGTTTGGTTTAGCTTAAAATTATATTTTTAGTAAATTTTGATAAATCAATTATGTGATTAATAAATTGATAAAAGTAGTGGGATGAATAAATGTATAGTTGAAATTGAGTTTAAAGAAAAGTGAATATTAGAAAAATGGGGGCAAACATGGACTTAATATTATAAAGAAAATTTGCAATGTTTGTCCACAGCCTTTGCAAAAGGTAATGAACCTACCTTAAACATTTTCCGATCATAATTCATTTCCAACATTTAGCCCATGTTTGAGTCACATTATAATTTTAATTCTCATTCTTTTACTTATTTTTAATAACACAATTTTCAATAAAATAATATTTTCCATAACATAATAACTTTTCCTTCTTTTACAACTATATATTTACCATCACATCACCAAAAAAATGCATTCTTTCCATTTTAATGTACATCAAACAGAGACTTAAATTATGTACTCTATCATTTCCTCCATTTTAGCCATTAAATCATGGATTCGTCATCCTTCTTAAATGCAGAAAAATAAAGAAAGCAATACAATGAAAAGATATCAAAATAAATAAATAAAAAAGTAAACATTTCGTCCCCTATCCACCCCACCCTACCCTACCCTACCCTACCCTACACGTGACCAAACACCATCCCTACAAATACAATCACACCAACAGCAATGAAACCACATCCTTCTAAAATTGTAGTAGAACCACCATCGACAGTAGACAACGCACCGAGAATTCTAAATCTCTTTTAGCAAGTTGGTACTTGTAGATGGATGTTGCAGAGGGTGGATGTACTCGATTGTCCATGGTGGTCCTGTTATGGTGGCTTTGAGAAAATGCATTTTTTTTCTAAATTCTTTATTTTTGTGTGTATTAATATATATTTAATTATTTAAGTGAAATTACTTGGAACTTTTTAAAAAAATTATGGGACTCCATTTGCAGTTTTTATTTATTTATTTATTTTTGTTTCATTGCTATCTTTTACTTTTGTTTATTAAAGAGGAAGACAAATCATTTATTTAATATTTTACCGATATATATATATATTTATATATATATATATATATATATATATATATATATATATATATATATATATATGTATATATATATATGTATATATATATATGACAAGCATGAATTTCCGTAAATCATTCCTTTATACTAAGAGTTTGCTTGGGAGAGATTTTTTCAAGTGAAAAGTGATTTTTTTTTTTTGAAAAATATATAATTAAAGAGTAGGGAAAAACAATGCACCAGCCAACTCAAATCATTAGTATTACAAAAGCGCCATGTATGAACAATGCCCAAAAGAATAAAGAAAATGTAAATCTTTTATGTGACAACAGACAGAGACCGGTGTTGTGTTCCACAGTATCTATAAACATCAACTTTAAAACTGTAATAAAGCAAGCCCAACCGTGCTGCAGTACCCGAAATTTTTTGACAGAGGCTGTGACCGACCCTCCCAATAGGAGGGTGGGGTCCACTTTTTTTGCAATTTTTTATTCATGTGGGGCCGGCAGCTGTGAGAGGCTGTCAAAGCCTTGGTCCATTTTTTTCTGGCATAGTCGCTTTATTGAAGCCCGAATCCCCACTGCAGAGCGTAAAAATGAATGACATGTAACAAAAGATGTGAGACTGAAAAAGATAAAAATTATTGACGATTCTGCTGAAGAGATTGTAATTTGGAAGCTAAAGTATCATAGTCGAGGAGTTTTAGATGAACATGACTAGCTTTCTTAGCATTATCTGAAGAAGTCTTACCCGATGTTGGTTTTGGATTTTCACTGCTCTCCAATGACTCTTTCTTTGGCTTAGGCCTAGATGATTGTTCTACGTCAGATGACTTCTGAGAGATCTTCAACTCCTGCATTGTAGTAGAAGTTGGTTTTGCTTGGGTAGGATGCTCATGAGCCATGGAAAAATTCGAGTTCATGGGCTTAGAAGCCACTTTTGCAGAGGTGGGCTGCACGAGATTTTCCCTCTTATCAGAGTTCCTTGTTTGGGACCCAGATTCATGGGGAGTTTCAATACTGTTAGAGGTTGAGGGTTTTCTTTCAACTCCGGAATCAGAATCAATCCGAGTTTTTGGATAAGAGGTGGGCTTAGAACTCACTTTTGCTGCAGTGGGCTGCTCGGGATTTTCACTTTTATGGGAGTTCCTTGTCTGGGATAAAGATTCTTGTGGAGTTTCAGTACTGGAAGAGGTCAAGAGCTTCCTTCCGTTTCCAGATTCAGAATCAGGCCGAGTCTTAGGATAAGAAGCTTTTGTCCTCCGAGAAATTCCACTTCGCAAATGGGTTTTCTTAGTGAGGGATTGTTTTGGAATATCATCATCCGAATCACTATTATCAGAACCAGAAACCGAAACTGGAGCCCCAAAACCTGACTTTTTCTCAACTGCAGTGCCTACAGCATTAATATATGATTCTCGCCGAGGACCTGATGTCTCCTTTTGAGACATTTCTTCCTCAGAACTGTCAGTATCCATATCAGGGTGGGGATCAAGTCCTCTCATGCTTTTCTTATCATCTAACGTTGTGCGTAACCTAGAACTCTCGACAGTGGGGAAAGCAGCAACTTCAGGAACAGTCTCCTCAGCCATTATCTTCAATGATAATGGATTATCCAATCGACTCTTCAAGTAAGGGGGAGGGTTATTACCCTTGTGACGAAATCCACCAGTGAGCTTTCCAAAATTCAGCCCAGTCCCGCTCTCTGAATTCAATTCACTGCCAATATCGTCAGAGTCCAATTGAAATTTTTCGGGTCCTGTAGCAGGCAGATTAGCAAAAGACTTCCCGGAACTAAATATTATTGGAGAATCAGCATTAAATTTGGTTCCTTGGCTGTTTGCCCCATGCACTTCCTCGGACTTGACTTCATCATCAGAGAACAGTGACGGTTGCTTTCTGTCAGATCCTGAATATCCTCTCTCTTTAAATGATGATTTTACTGATTGAGGACTTTTATTTTGTCTACTTGGAAGATTTTTAGAATCTTTTGTCCCAATAAGATCAAACTTATCCATATGTTCATCACTGTCAGAATCTGGGTCATCAGAAGCATCAAAGGTAACAGGCACAAAATTATCAGAAAACTCAGGGAACGTGTGCTCTTCTGTGGAAAATAGTAATGAAGTGGGATTCTCAACTAATTTGATTGAGCTAGTTCCATGGCTCCAAGCGTCTTGTTTTATAGGAGAGTGCTTAGGTGATTTCTTGCCTGGTGATGAATAATAAACTTCCGGCTCTGGCTCATCATACTTAGGACCCATATTAAACCCATACTCATCACTATCTGAATCAGATAAGTCAAAAACTGCAGAAGGAAGATCACGAGGACTTGTCTGTGACGCATCTTGATCAAATCTTCCCTTGCCAATACTGATGCAAGACAATTGAGAATTTAGGGTGAATTAGAATTAAGAAGCTAAAGAAAGAAGAAGAAGTGGGAGAAGAAGCGAGAAGAGAGGGGGGAGGGAAGGAGAAAACGTTGCCACAGCCAAAGCTTTAATTCATCATAATCATCAACTGTCTAAATTACAACGAAAAATCTAATAAATAGTGAAAACCTAACGGGTTTGGGCTAACCCACTAAGACAAGCCCAATAACAATAAAAGTCCAATAATAATAACAATAAAATAAACCTCAATTGATAAAACCTAATAACAAAATAAACTTAAGTATCGGCGATGTCCGCATCAACTCTCCCGGGGTGGGAGAAAACTCGACCCTGTCGAGTGGATAAACTTCTACCATGGGGGACGGTCTTTCGTAAGAACCAAATATCGAAACTCTATGCTTGATGGTAACGAAAACTGCAGCTTATTCCCAAGAATATGATCCTGCCAAGGGGGACGATCTCTCCATCTAATCAAGTACCGATATTGGACTCCGAAGAACAAACATTCATGCAACTCATCTTCAACATGTTCATTTGATTGCGCATAATGAGGAGCTAGCATCGCAGACTGGCCTGTAGAGAAAAATGATCGCAACATCGAAGGCTCGAATGGGCCTCGATTAGTAAACAATTTTTCTGTATCGAAAATATAACTTTCATTTAAGTGAGATGGCCAGTCAAATCGAAAATCATTAAGTGAATGATCAAAAAACTTTTTCTTCACGTTTTTAGGAAAACGGATAAGAGAAACGTGCAATAACATATAGTAATTTGCAATAGGGTACTCCAACATATATTGCGCCTCAAAAGTAAGTTCAAAAATTTCATGATTGAAATTGATTTGACCTCTTAATTTGGCATGAAATTTAGGAACATTGTCAACATGATGATTAACTAACAAAGCATGTCGATAATTAGTGGACAACATCCTAATGTCGATAGGAAGAATGTGCAATCGAGTAATGGCCTTAGAAAACAATGTGGCAACCCGTGGAATCTCATGTAATTGAGGGAAAACTAAAACAAATTCAACATGGGAGTCATATAACCTAGTAGGCACGAGATCTAGGATATCTGAAATGCTTGACTTTGATGGTATTGCCTTAGGCTTTTCAATTATGTCCATGTTACGTGTATCAGCTACCAGTGCAGGCTTGATAGGGGACACAACACAGTGTGGACAACTCTCGACTTCTGTGACAATAGAGGAAAGAACTGTGCTATAATCATTTAAACAAACTCCTAAAGATTTTATAGCTCGTGACAAGTGAGGTTTGATCGTGTCAGCACAATTTTTAAAAAGTCTTTCCACCACACTAAATTTAATAGGAGAATCCTCCCTGTGTTTATTTTGAACACTATCCAAAAGAAGGGTAATCAAATCTAGAGGAATATTGTCACTTTCTTCCAATGTAAGGGTCATGATAGTCTCTATGGATGTGAAGACATTCCCTAAATGATTTTCGTTTAAAGCAATAAGAAAGTGTTGGAACATGTCAATTATCGTACGTTCACAATCCAGGTCCAACATAATAAGACAATATTTCGCATTAGCCATAGTTTCTAGTATCCTAACGGCCGTAGCATACAAATTGATGGATGTGCTTGTGAGAAATGCAAATGAGGATATAATCGAGGGGAAAATGTCTTGCATTATTTCATCACAGAAAGGAGGATCGGGTGCAGTGATGCGAAATATTTCACCAAGGCAAGAAACAACTGCTACTTGTATAGCAATATCAGGATGTCTTAATAGTTTATTTGAGATCAATGCTGTTCTAAGTGTATTAATAGATGTGAGCATGGAAACAGCAGGCACTTGGTCCACTTGGGAAAGCAAATACTCAGTATATTCAAGTAACGATAGGAGTTCATTAAAAGGTAATGAAAATTGAAGAAATTTCCTTCCATTTGTTAACAATTGGACTCCTAACGTTTGGTATTCATGCCATAACATTTTTTTTTTTAGAATTGACAAGCCAAAACACTAAAATAAAAGTACATGTTCAATACAATAAAATTGTTACCTCACGAGACTCAAAAGAGTCCAACAATGCCCCAATCATGATTTTCCATTTGGCACTGCTACGGTGGCAAGGCGACAATCGAATCGTTTGAGCGGCCGTCAAACAACAAAAATCACTGCAATTAACGTTAGAAAATATTTTTCTCTCTTTTCTTCTTTCCTTTTTTTTCTCTCTTTTTTTTTCTCTCTCTCTCTCTTTTTTTCAACTAAAAGTAAATTACAAAAATAGAGGCCCAAGAGACCAATAAGCTACTCACTAATCAAGGCCACATTGAGGCCCAAAATATCAAACCAGACTCTTTTTTTTTTCCTTTTTTTTTTTTTTTGTAAACACACTAAAAGTAAATTACAAAGAGTGGTCCAAATTTAGAAGTTGGGCCCCATGCCCAAAGAAATAACCAGGGACACAGCCACTTCAATTGCTCACAGAGGACGCGACCTGGTAGCGGAATTGACGGCGAGCGACTGGTGTGTCTTCGCGTGCGGTTGGCAGGGAACGCTGCTGGCGGAGTTGGTGGCGGTGATTCTTCCCTGTCTCTCCGATTTCAATGGCTTCGCTACCTAGTTCTTCTCCTCTTCCTTTTTTTTTTGTTTCGGTTGGATCAGTGCGTTGGTTTCGGGTTTTGGTTTCGGCTTTGTGGTGGATGGGTGGCGGACTTGTGGCGTTGGTTTGTGAGGCGGTGGTTGCCGACGACGGGCTGGAGGAAGTTGGAGAAGGCGAGGGAAATTTCTGTGTTTCTGGCGGTTTTTTTTTTTTTTGTTGTTGTTGTGTTTGGGCGCGGGTGTGGCAGCGGCAGCTTAGGTCGACGATGGATGGCGAGTTGGCGGTGGTGTTGAGTGAGGCGGTGGTTTGCGGTGGCGGTTTTGCTGTTAGTTGTAGTAAATGGGCGGTGGATTCAATTGGTTGTTTTGCAGATTGGGTGGATTGATGCTAGGGGGCTGGGGCTAATGCTGGGAGTTGTTGATGTGGGCTGTTGACTGGTGGGTTTGGTGGCGGTTATGGTGGTGACTGGTGGGTTGAACAGATTACCGGAGTGGAGGTACAAAGGATGCTTCGGCTCTGATACCAATTTGATGCAGGACAATTGAGAATTTAGGGTGAATTAGAATTAAGAAGCTAAAGAAAGAAGAATAAGTGGGAGAAGAAGCGAGAAGAGAGGGGGGAGGGAAGGAGAAAACGTTGCCACAGCCAAAGCTTTAATTCATCATAATCATCAACTGTCTAAATTACAACGAAAAATCTAATAAATAGTGAAAACCTAACGGGTTTGGGCTAACCCACTAAGACAAGCCCACTTCAATAAAAGTCCAATAACAATAACAATAAAATAAACCTCAACTGATAAAACCTAATAAGAAAATAAACTTAAGCATCGGCGATGTCCGCATCAACCACCGAAGGATCCTCAGCAGCAGCATATCCAAATTTTTGGTGTTCAGAGTTTGCGAAATTGTTCTGGTCATTGAAAATGTTAGAATGGGAATGGGAAGCTATATGACTGGGTTGTTTCCTAATTCTTTCTTCCGGGAAATCCTCAGATTTCTCTTGCCACTCATTTGTACTGTCAGCATCATAGAAAGACTGTTTCTTTTCAGAATTTGCAAAAATGTTCTCATCACTGAAATTATGTGAATGGGAATGGGAAGAGATATGACTGGGTTGTTTCCTAATCCTTTCTTCTGTGAAATTCTCAGATTTCTCTTGCCACCCATTGGCACTCTCAGCATCATTGACAGACTGTTTCTTCATACCCATTTCAGACGACTGTTTCATCATACTCAATTCACCTTCATTGGTCTTCTTCTTATACATTTCATCTTTATTGGCCTCCTCCTTTAATGAGTTCTTCTGAGAATACCCCTCTACAGCTTGGACATCATGATCCGATGAGTCATCAGTTGAAGTTTCAGATCTTAAAGAAGCGGACTGACTGAATCTCTTTGTACTACCATAACCATCCTCAGAGAATCTTCCAGCAGCTGTCTTCAAATAATTATGGCCAACCTGGTCGACGTCATCATTCTGTAACCTACTATGTCCAGAAGACATGTCAGCAGAATAGTCCGGAAAATTTTCACTGCTCAATCGTGAAGTGGACTTTTCAGGTCGATCGTTTCTTGAAATATGAACGTCAGACTTGTGTGATTCTGTGGAATACTGTTTAATAATCCTGCCAGGGCTTGAAAGTTCTGCAGCAGCTCTAGCGGCTATACTTGCAAGTTCTGCAGGCTCAGCGGCTGCCTGAGCTGCAGAAGTAGCATCCTTGAACTCAATATTCCATCTCTGCTTAGAGAAAGCATTTCCATCCTCGTGTATTGATTGTACCCTCTCATCACGTAATGCTGGACAACAAAAATTTAATAGATGGCTTAACATTTGAAGAGCAATGAATAATTGAAGAAAACTTCATAGCTCTACTCTAATGAAATGTTACACACCTGGAGGCCTCACTTCAGATTTGAGCAATGAGCTGACACCAGAACTTTGGGAAGCTGGGGAGTTTTGTGTTTCCAGGGAGGATCTAGGATCCTGCTCTGAGAAGTTCAACGGTGAACTATGCATCTTATTATCAACAGGTGGAGATTGGCTATGTGGAGCTTCAAAACGAGGAGGTTCGGCATATATTTTACTGTTCTTTTCAATCGTACTTGGTCCATTCTGATTACTTTATAAATCAAGTTAAATTAGAAAATGCATTAGAAAATTGTTGTGTGTCATAGCATAATGTTAAGATTGTCACAGAACGTATAGAATCCAGAAAGTAACTAAACCATACCAGCAAGTCACTGGGAGGCGTCCCATCTTTCTCTCCAAATGAATTAGGATCCCATTTCACGTTGTGCTCCTCTGCAATTGCACTCAATATTTTAATTTTGGTCTGACCATCAGGTGCCATTGCAGATAACTTCTCAACCAACTGAAATATTATAGCACAAGGAAATAATCAGAGATATGCTGCTCATCTTAACATAAAGCATACAGTTAGCTTCCTTGTACGCTAATTTTCAGTAAAAACCCACATAAACTAAGCTGCCTAAGCATACCATGCGGCTTACACCACACTCTGGACGAAGCTCTATGGCTGCTGTGGTGAAATCTTTTCCATATTTTGCTGTCAAATGCTTCCGCACATCTAGAAGTTCAGGTACATCTCCACATCTTGGTGATGCAAATATTAAACTAGTAATTGCTTCCTTCAGGTCGATGGGGCAGTTCCTGCAGGAAAATTGGGCACTAAATTCAACATGTAGCATTAAAAACAGTTTGAGTGTGACTCAACACCATAACTTAATCAAGAAGAATATTCGATGCATGGAACAGTTTTTCTATTAACGAAATATAAAAAATATTGACATTAGAAGAGAACCTCTTAAAAGTTTCAAGAGATTGCCACCTGTAGGCAACAACTCCATTTTTAGACAACGCGCAAAAATGAATGAAAAGGTGCATATAAAATAACTCTAGCTGTGCATGCAAGCGATGCCACCTGAATTGCAAAAAGTTCTTTAGCAACATAATTATAACCTACTTTAATGTACCCATCGAAAACTACCTATCATTGACGGACTCCAGTCACACCACATCAACAAATTGAGTTAATTCGTGTTCTTCAATATATCATTACTCTCAATGGTTAAGATGTAATTGGCTGTGAACCAATTGGCTTATCTACACATAAGCATGCAAAGAATTGTGGTTCTACAAGTACTTTGTGACTGCAGTAGATGTGCATCAGAAAATTTAGATTCAATTATCAATCAAATGACTAGCCATGCAATCACATATTAGTAATAACAAAACCACATTATGAGAATAATATAACACAAATATGCTGGTGCAATCACAAATGGAAGTAAATGAGAGTAGTGGAACCAAAATGTAGTACAACAAAAAATATAATGTAACACTCCAAAATGGCTTACAAGTGCTCAACAAAACATGTCAAGTACCATTCAAAAAGATAAACAAAAGGAGGACAAACATGAACTCAAATACTAAACAAGCAACACAATACATAAGGTTTCTGGAGTGATAGCCGACGTGATAGCATAGGGTGCATATTTTAAAGAAAAAATGTTTTGAAGCCAACCCAAATAAGCAGATAAGAAAATGTTGAATCTGCCAAGTGTTGTTACATATTTCAAGAGAACATTCTCGTCTCTTAGCAATAAAAATGAGGAATTAAGATCTAAGACCTAATTCACACATAATTTAGAAATGAAACTTTTAAAAATGAAAGTCCTCTATCTTCCGCTTTTATCCACACTTCTTGTAAGAGGGAAAGGAAAGTTGGAAAATGATAGTTGAAGATAAGGAGAAAACGATCGATCGATCGAATTTTTATCTTTTACATACCATCCAATATGTGTCCTCTGTCGAAAGAAAACATATTTAATACTCAAGTTCCGATTTTCGAGGACATGCATATACGAGTAAGGATAATGATAGATGTACATTAGGGGGTACGTCAAGGTGTCCATAATGAACACCTTGCACCCCCTAATGTACAAGAAGAATGGTCCAATAATGGATATCTTGATGTACCCTCTAATATACAAGAAAAATGGTCCATATGATTAATTATGATGAACAAAATCAAAGGAAACGTAAATTGGTTCTCGTTCACTTCGTCCCCACTTAAAACAATTTTCAAGTGGGAAAGGAAGCCACTCGACCCACCTGCCATCCAAAGAAACGAGATTACTATTAGAATAAAAGCATTGGGCCCAGCCAAAATATGAAATTTATTTTCAAGTTACTTATTTTTAAGTAGACAACTTATGAGCAAAATAAAATTTCCAGGTGGTCCACAGAAATTGACAGTGTGTATATTGTTGTTAACTCTCGAGTATTTTTCCCTTTTGCAATTGTAAGAACTTGTCAATATTTTTTAACAGAGCCTTTTGACTGATGTATATGATATTTATGATTGGCGAATATTTTTATTTCCCTTGTATGTCTCTATGCTGTTAATACTTGCTCTTATTTCCTTAATTAGATCTAGGTTTTGTTACTTCCATCACTTTCATTTTCTTGGTTGGAGTGTTTATGTTTTGCAATTGTAAGAACTTTGGCAATATTTTTTAACAGTGCCTTTTCACTGATGTATATGATATTTATGATAAATATCTTGGCGAACATTTTTATTTCCCTTGTATGTCTCTATGCTGTTAATACTTGCCCTTATTTCCTTAATTAGGTCTAGGTTTTGTCACGTCCATCACTTTCATTTTCTTGGTTGGAGTGTTTATGTCATCATGGTTGGGGGCATCTGTGTTGAGCCTCGGAGAGTGGTTCATCAAGCGTATGCCATTTGTTCGTCATATTTACAATGCCTCCAAGCAGATTAGTGCTGCCATATCTCCAGGCATGCTTTGTTTTAATCTACATTATGATTTTCTGAAGGTTGAGTTTCCACTATGGAAGGATGACAAATTGTCCTTTTCAATATTATTGCAGATGAGAACACACAAGCTTTCAAGGAAGTGGCCATTATAAGGCATCCACGTATTGGGGAATATGCATTTGGGTTCATCACTTCTTTTGTCACCCTCCAGGTGAACTGCTTCTTACATATTTGATGTATCATCCTCTCATCTAGGATATTTGTACCTGAAGTTTATCTTCTCATGCTTACATTGCAAATTTTTTCTTTCATGCAATTACTGGTTTCTAGCATGTAAACCTATACTGAATCAAATCTAGGAAGGTGTTACATTAAGTTAAACCTCACCGATCAGGCTAGACAAATGGGGACTTCCAAATTTTAGAGTATAGTTGATCTTTTGTAAAATGTTATTTTTATTTCCTTTCTTTTTTGTAAAATTTTTCCCCTGTATTGTTAGCTTTGTATATTACTCTTTGTTTTGACATTGGAGGTGAAACATCCCCCTCGTATTAGTTCTTTATGTTAATATACTAGGGTAGGGAACAATGTCTAACCCATCATTTTGAAATAGACAAGTCATTTAGAAACTCATCTGTTTCACAATGGACTTCACCCAAAAGAAAAGAGAAGCTAAAACTCACTCTGAGAGATTCTTAAGCAAGAAAGATTCAGCAGAAGGGGCTTCAATATGGTGCTTGTAAGATAGCCCGAGTCTAAGTTGGCAGATCCACGATTATCAGTGTTAACCCCTTAAAAGTATCTGCTCAGGGCTATTCAACCAGATTTACTATCTTATGAAATAATGGTGCAAGTCTATTAAATCGACAACGTAATTTGACCTTAACATGGCAAAATATCTTATGCATGGTGTGGGTGGGTTTTGTTCCTCCCCTTGTGCGCCAATATTGGAATTAGGATCTCAGTGGACTGATCAAAAGGCAGGATAAGTTTTTGTGGATCAGCTAGCACTTTACGGGCAAATGATTGTGTGATATAAAATGAGCTGCTGATAGGTAGATTGGTTACCTGAAAGAAGTGGCTGACATTTATTTGTTCATTTATTAGACGGGGGCATAGAATTCATGTAATGTTTTAAGTTCTCAAGTATTTTTTTTCTAAATTCAGAATTATTCAGGAGAGGAAGAGCTTTGCTGCGTTTATATCCCAACAAATCATCTTTACATAGGTGATGTATTCCTGGTGAACTCCAATGACGTTATTAGACCAAACTTGTCTGTACGGGAGGGAATTGGTAAGTGTTTTCATTGTTACATTGACACGTTGCTTGACTACTAATCGATGTCATGTGCAAACTCAACCCTGTTATATATGCTTTGTATACAGAAATTGTTGTGTCTGGTGGTATGTCAATGCCCCAGATACTATCTACATCGGATCCGAGAATTATTCAAGTGGATAGAAGTAGACCTGACAGAAGCTAAGACCAAAGACATGAGATGGGAGCCAACTGTTTCTGCACTTCCTTTTTATACTGCAAATTTAGTCATTTGACATGTGCTCATGATTTGGCTCCAGTTGCAATCTAGTTCTATTTATATTTCAGTTTTCGATTTTTGAAGAGTTAGATTGTACTCAGAACATATGTAACAATTATGGCAAATGTATACTATAGGGAAGTAGATTTGTGCATAACTATAAAATTATTTTCCTGGCTAGAAAAAATAGCATGTTTAAGTTATAACAGTTTTAAAAATTGAAATATGAAAGGATTTGTTTTCTATTAGAGCAGCAACTGACTGTTTGAGAAATCCCTCCTGATAAAATGTAGGGGAGTTCTTTCTTGAATTACTGCAGCAAGACTTTAATATTTTTTTATTTATTAAAATTTATGTGATTTTCACAAGTGTTATAGGAGTTCTATTACGAAGATTTGCCATTGGTATTGAGCCCCTGTTTGAGCCACATTTTCATTATTCTATTCATTTTCAATTACACATTCTTATAAAATAATATTTTTTATCACATCAATAATTTCTCCTTCTTTTTCAACCATATATTCACCTTCACATCACAAAAAAAAAAAAAAATGATTTCTCTCCTAAAAAAATGTGCATGAAACATATTTAAATTGAATGGATGCCAAAGCAAGTAATCAGAACTTGTTTATATTGGGTTCAAATTTTACCCCAAAAATGGTAAAACCACAAATTTTATTAATTCCACTACATTTATTTAAAATGAAAACCCCCAACTTGTTCACATATTTGCACCTATGCCTAATTTTATTCACATATTGATTAGTACATCTTGTTTATGATGGCGGCCATAACTTGTGCTTTTTGGTGAGAGTTCTGAAATCTATTCAACGACAGAGAAGAAAGCAGCCATTTTCTGAGATATGAAAATATTTGATGATCGCAAATCGACCTGTGTGACTCCAATGTTCCAACCAGAAGTGACATGGCCCATGACAACCCTGAATTTCTGTTTCAATTTTTTTTTAATCGTAAGGGGATGATATTGTACTCACGAGAAGACTAATAAGAGTTAAGCCTCTTGTACAAGAGAGATTGTCATGTGAATTGACTGGAATAACGCTATTTTTTTGTTCAAGCTCCACTGAATGTGCATCACTTATCCCCAGTAATGCAATCGGGCAATTCTCACTGTACATATTATTAAATATGATTTGTAAGCTTGTTTAAAATAATTTGTTCTTGTTGAAAATAATCTATGCTTTTTTTTTTTTAATTGAAAGAGTGGGTGCAAAAAATAAAATGTAAAAAAAGTTGTAAATTTAAACTTGAGTGGAAGACAAAAAAAAAACAAAACAAAAACATTGTTTTTTTACGATGTCCTCAATTGAGATTTTGATAAATTTTAAAAGGTAACAAATTCTAACAAGAATCTCATTAAAAATTGTAAATTTTTAAAAAGAGTTTGTTTTTTAGTTTGAAATTCACCCAAATATTTTAAAATCGCTTTATTAATGAAATCCTTATAAATTTATGAACTATTGAGAATAACTAAATTTTAAAGAATTTCATATAAATTTATTAAAATCTCAGTTGTGGACACCCTCGAAGATCCTACCTTCTTTTTCAAGCCGCACTAAGTCGGGATTTACAATACAATGATGAGCAAAAACATGAGATCATCGCTACCCGACTCGACACTCCACAAGGCTTGATCTAAGGACTAGAGATGTAACTAATTCACTTTCTTTTCTAACATAAAAATATACGTAATATGTCAGGAAGTCCCAAAAACTAGGGGTGTAAGCGGTCCGGTTTTTGCGGTTTCTGACAAATTTTCAAACCAAACCGTTTAAACCGGTTTGAGAAAATTCCAAACTTAAACCAAACCATTTTGAACGGTTTGAAAAAAACTCAAACCTAAACCTAACGGTTTGGTCCGGTTTTAAACCGCCGGTTTCACCGTATATTTTTTTGTCTGTCTACTTTTATAATATTAATTCATTGAATTCAATATATATTTATATCTTACTAGCAATAAATCTAAAACAAACTAAATATATCTACTACAAATTTAAATATCAACTAAATCAAAGTGAAATCACAATAAACTAAAATATAGTTTTTTGTTTGCCATTTTTGTCTAAGACGTTACGATAACGTTACAATACAAGTCTACTAAACTAAATATAAAACCCAAAAAATATAATGATGTTCAACAAGACCTCTTGATCATCATATCTGAAAAACAAAACTACTGATTAGACAGAGAGAATAATCAACCATAATAATAAATCAATTGTTTATAATATCTAAATATAACAATTACACAAGCTTACCATTGTATTTTATTACGAATTCAGTTTTTCACATATACTCAAACATCAATTGTTGTCACACATGATTCATAGTCTCCATTGTCAAACAAATGCATTTGTTATATCATCATAGATAGATAAGAGAATCTTTAAAAATATGGTAATAGAAAATATAAACCACCTACCACAATTTTCATTGAATCATCAAATGTTTCCACTTCATCTAAATATTGGTACAGTACTATAGGTTCATTCTTAATTTGCAACTAATTATTTTCGCATATACAAGCCTCAACCATCCTTGGACCTAATAAACTTCTAAAGGAATCAAGTATCTGACCTCCATTTGAGAATGCAGACTCAGAAGCAATTGTAAAAATTTGAATTCTAAAGAGGAAAAAAGTTTTTGATAAATTATGTTAGTCTTGAGATTATTAGATATAAATTAGGATTATTTGGTAATAATAATATATATGTAATAGAAAATTATAAATTGACAAAAATACATACAAATGACAAAACTATTGAATTTTGCATATTTGGATGAATTTTCAAAAAAAAATATTATTTATATTTTTTTATTTTTATATATTTTTTCACCGGTCCGGTTTGGTTTTAAACCGCAATTAAAATTCTCAAACCTAAACCAAACCGTTTTTGACCGGTTTGGTTTGGTTCAAAACCATTTTGTTGACGGATCCACGTGGCACCAAACCGACGGTTTCTAAAATGCGGTTTCGGTTCGATTTTTCGGTTTAGCGGTTTTTGCTTACAGCCCTACCAAAAACGTTAAAGACATAAAAGAGTAATTATAGTGTCCATTACAAGCCATGCATCCATAAAACAGTTAAATGAATGAGATTTTAACAAAAGCCTGAAGCAAAATTAGATGCTAGTCTTTAAAAAAAAAACTAGTAATATGTAATTATACCATGTTTGGTTCGTTCTCCTTAAGTAATAAGTTGCTTATTAGAAATATCTCTTCTCGTGTGTGTCTTCAGACTTCACATACATATATACACGTTACACATATATATTAAATAGACACACACACACACACCTACTTATCACTTATTCACTTAATTATTCATAAGTATAGACAACTTAAAAGGAATAAAATAGTGCACTATGCACACACATGTATATACTAACACACTTGTATTGTATACAGGGGCGTACCCAGACAATTTTCTTGTGGGGTCATTTAGTGTTAGGTTAAATAAAAAAAACTCAAAAAAAATAAAAATTTGTGGGGTCATTTGACCCCACATGACCGCATGTAGGTCCGCCCCTGATTGTATATATGTATGTATTTATGTGTGTGAATTTCTAAAACTTAAAAGTTGCTTATCACTAACTTATCTTGTAGAGAGAGTCATCCTTCTCATGTGGATAATCTAAATATTTCTCTACAAAGGGGGCAAGAAAATATCATCTTTTCATCCATTGGGCAAGCTGTCTCGCTGAGAAATATTTAACGAACAAAATGTGCATATTTCTAGTTTGCGCGTCCTAATTTTGACAGGATATTAGGGGCACGTGAATAGGTCGTAAAATAACACTTCTTATCCTTCCTCGAAGAACTCCTGATGCGCTTTGCAATGCATTGAGAATCACATCAGTCGAATAATTATAGACATCACAAAATTGATCTGAACATGACTACTCATCGTGATATTGCCGGAACACTTGGAAAATTTTAGCAACATGTACTATGGGTCACATTTTGGCACGAGTTTTAGGCACCAACTCAATTCAAAAGATGTACAAGTTTAGTACCAAAACAAAGATCTTGACATTTGCTTTCCAACACATTAACATGTAAAAGTAGAAAACAAATACATAATTCATACAACGTCCCTAAAGTAAGCTGCTCGATAAGGGTAAAAGTGTCTTAACTTTCAATTTTTGCGACTTCTGAACTTGAACCCTACTTTTTCCTTTCAAGTTCAATCAAGTCCCAATAAAATTCGTAAGTTTCTAATTTAATTCAATTTGATCGTCAAATTAAAATAAATCCATAAATATCTCAATTTTCGAGACTAAAGTGGGTTAACCTCAATAGAGAATCTACGTGTACAGGGAAAAAAAAAAAACACACACACACACACAAAGAAAGCGTACAGAATACACACAAATAGGTGGGCTCCGTTTTTTGGCCATATTTAATTCAAATGAGGCTCACCCCTATGTGAGTATCTGTATTTTTTCTGTACAAGCAAAAAAATTCTAACCTCAAAACATACTTTCTTCTCAAATATTCTACTTCAAAATAATATAAATAAGGTAAGATTTTTGGAATGCTAAACGACCAGCCAAAGCTTAGCCACCCTTCTTTTCATTGCATCCAATTCTTCAGCAAAACTAGGAGTTTACAGATATACGATCATTTCATTGGCATCATTGATTCATTGCAACTTCTAGTGATCACGAATCCATAGTATACTTCAGTTATGGATTAACGACTAATCCATATTATGAAAATCAATTAGTAACACAATATAAGAAAACACAAGTAATTTTAATACGTGATATAATGCGATTCACCCTCAATGTGAGAGACGCAATACCATGTGTCGCCGTTGAATTGTACTATATAGAATAAAGGAATTACATAGTGTTTTGGACTCACACCCCTCTCTATTTTCTCTACTTTAGTACTGTACCTTTGAATGTCTTGAAACAGAAAAGTCTCTCTCTTGCGTAAAATCTTTCACAGTGCATGTGCCGAAACTTCGATTCAGTGGCGGAGTTTCCATCTCTATTAGATTTGTTGATCTTAAGGATTACTAGAAATAAATGTTAAAAAACATATTCACTTCTCAGATTACTTCACTTGTACTAAGGTTTTGAATTTTATTTGAGCCAACTTTGTATATGTGATGTTCAAAGGATCATTGCTAAAATGTTTGGTTCGAGCAAAACTTTTCAGACCTTCAAAGAGGCATTGGGAGTGCTAGGGGCCCACGTGTCAAAGATAACTATTAAGGGGTTCCCCCTCAAGACTTGTAACTTGATTCTTTACTCATTCCATACTCAAAAGAATTGCAAGAAATCGTTCGATAACACTTCTTCAATCCCATAGTACGTATCAAACATATCCTCAATGTTTTACATAAAGATCAAATATATAATAAAACTAAAGCAATTTTTCGTGCCATTACATGAAATTGGATGATATTTATTAGCGGATTTGCAACCTCCCAGAACTATTGAAACTTTATTGAACTACTTTTACAGCCCATTTGTCAAAGCCGCCAGCATATGGTAATCCCATCACCAAGAGGAACTTGAGAAATTTGCACCCGAGCATCAGCTGCCAGCATTTTGTTAAACTTGATGATCAAATTCCTCGATGCAGAATACGATTCTGGAACAGCATCGTCGGGCATTGCTACTGTTCCTCCCCAAAGGGTGTTATCATAGACAATTATCCCTCCAGGTCTCAAAAGTTTCAACACTCTATCATGGTAATTCGAATAATTGATTTTGTCAGCATCAACAAAAGCAAAGTCGAAACTTCCATGATTCGCAGGCTGCACCAGAAAAGCAGATGAGAAGGAAATAAGCTTACATGGAGATGACCACACTATTTTCATATCTATTTGAGAAATGCTACATGTATATCCCCCTCACATGAATTTTTTATTTGTGATGGGCCACCTCACATGTAATCATTTCCCTATTTATATTACCTCTGGGAGGGGAGCTGTAGGAGTTTTGTACCTACAAGCATGGTATACATCCCCCTCACATAGAGGGGGCCCATGAATTTTTTATTCATGATGGGCCCCCTCACATGTAATCATTTCCCTATTTATATTACCTCTGGGAGGGGAGCAGTAGGAGTTTTGTATCTCGAGATAAATTATAAATCAAATGAAAAGTTTTGATTACATAAGCATGTCTGGCTAGCTTAAAAAAAAGTTACTATTATGCTTCCAAACGTTTGATAATTTACTTTTTCTTACTTTTAACTGAAAAAGGTACTTATCTTGAAAGTAACCTTTGCCTTACCATCAAAATAAGAAACGTATTTCCAATTTTGATCTATAAAAAATTATTAAAATAAAACTTACTACTTTTCTTGCAAGTATACTTTTTTAAGCTTAGCGCCTTTGCCAAACATGATCCAAGTCAGTTTGGATTTGAGAACAGGTAAAGAAAGACAATTCAAGAGAGCCTATTTCTCACATTTTCCAACAGTTTATCAAGAACTGGAAGAGCCTCAGACTCGATATAATTGATTTTGTGTTCGACACCAGCTTTTTTAATAATTGGCAATCCCATTTCATACGAACTCCTGTCAAGGTCTATGGCTGTAATCTGCAGCAACACATTTTATATTCGATGAACATTTTGTTAGATAGATATGCTAGAAACTAGAAAGAGAAAATGAGGGTTGAAGAAGTAACATTTCCATCGTCAGGAATAGTAAGGGCAGTCAGAAGCAGGGAATATCCTGTAAAAACTCCAATTTCGATAGTCCTCTTTGCATTAACTAGCTTTAAAAGCAAGCTCATATGTTGGCCTGCATCAGGAGCTGTAGCCATCATTGCCCTGGAAATTATAAGGCTATAATTATTCTTTCTCTAGAAAGAGTGAGCTAATGACAACATAACTGTTAGAATTTGGGCTTGACCCGAATTCCTTGTTGAAGAAATTGTAAAATTCTAATTGAAATATGCATCAAGAAAAATTCAATTTGGAATGCTATTGAAGTCATATGTCAAATTAAAGTTCTATTTTGGAAGCCCATTAGGAGTTGAAAATTGGTATTGGGCTTGAATAAGATTTTGGGACGAAGAAAACAACTTGGAACAAAAAAAAAAACGAAAAACAGGGCAGGACGCCCGGGGCTGCGGCGCCGGGCATCAATATTTTACCCCGGGCGCCCTATGCCGCGACGCCACCTGCTGTGATGCTCGGACCCTTCTTTTTGGTCGACATACCCGCGTCGACACAACACGACACGGGTACTGGTACGAAATACGGGTCGGACGCGGCAAATTTTAACCGGACACAGCCAGGGGCAAGAAGAAGAAGAGGGGCTGCTGCCAGAATATTTGCAGAGGCGGAAGTCGTAGGTCATAAGGAAGAAGAAGGAGGGGGGGGGGGGGGTTGGACTTGGGCCTTTTTGTTATAAGTTTTGGGTCTGGGCTTTAAAACATTATTATTATTATTATTATTTTAAACATTGCTTTTTTTTGTTTGTTTGTTTAAAATAAATTTATCAATCGTGGTTAAAGTATATTTACATTCTTACAGCCTTATTGGTTGGGTTTATTTATTTTATCTTAATCTAATTTTACAGTCATATTGGTTGAGCAAATTACACGATATTTATTATTTATTAATTATGCTTTTGGTTCTTTTGATCTAGATAAAATCATTTTAGTTTTAAAAAATATTGTTACAAAATTCAAAAACAATTTAAAATATGATTTTTCTTTGGCCAAAATGATTGACAAATAATTATAAAATCAACATACATAAATTTTTTAGAACAATTTAATAACATTTTTTGAAATTAATATTTTTTTCAAAACTTGACAAAATAGAAATAATCAAATAATATTTTTAATTAATTTTACATATGAAGTTTTTGGAAAAAAAATTAATTGAAGTTTCAAAGACGTACCCGTGTTCGAAATTTGGACCATTTTTAGCCATGTCCCCATATCCTCCATTTTAAAAAATAAAAAATCCGACACTTAAATACGTACCCATACGGGTACCCGAGTCCGAGCAACTTAGGTCGCCTGTGTCTGTTTTGGGATTTTCGCGTTTTTCTCTCATTCTTCATTTTGAACTCGATTTTTTGACATCACACTTTATCAACAACTCTATTAAGAGGGTTTAGACGTCCCCTACATGTTCCCTATAAATATTAGGCTCTTCTATACAATTTTATGACGTGAGAATAGTGTGAAAAAAGTGATTACTAACTTTTAGGATCATTGTAATATTTCTCCATCTTCATTATTTGTGGTGCAATAAAATCTCATAATTCTTCTGCCATATTTTCTTGTCTTCTTTTGCTTGCGATCACGTATTTCATATTTTGCCATATAACTTCAACATTTCAATCCGGTGGTTAATTTCATATCAAGTGGTATCAAGCGATACGTGATCATTGAATTCTCAACAATTGGTATCAGAGATTCTGGACATAATTAACACAACAATAATGAGATAATATTGAAAAAACAATAGTCTTAAGCCACCGGTACTACAATTTCAATACTAGGCTGCTCGAGATTTAACATTTATCACATTGTTGTTCCTAGTATATTCATTCTCAAATTAACTGACAAGTAGGTGGATCTGCAAAAGTGATGAAACAAGTACTTTTCGAAGGCTATACAAATCTATAAGGTTCATCAAGAATACACAAGAAAAGCTTCAAATTGTTGATCAATTGCCAGAGTTAACTTAGAATACACAACAATGTTGATTAATCTACTGAACCTTTCCATTCAAATACTCTATCCGGGTAATCAAAACTTATCAAATATGTTTCTTCTAGTGGATGCTATTGGAAAATGAAAGAGAGATTCAAACCAAATGAAGTTCACACCAATATCAGAGAAAAAGGAATGAAGGCATCTTGTACAACACATGTCATCAAAAGGATCTCAGAAGACATGGACTTAATAAATGGAATAAATGAAACTTACAAAAGATATACATCACACATGTGTACTGAAAGCAATAAAATCTGTTGAAGAAAAAGGAATATGCTCAACTGATTATGGAGGTCGTGCCTTCTCAACTAAATAGGCAATGGCAACTCCATTTCTATTTTCAATATGTGTAACTCAAATAGTTAATGTTTCCTCAATCCACTCAGACAGAACAACCAAATTCGTTGATCATTTATCAAGATATCAACAATTTCAGGCACAAAAGGCGTAGATAGAAAGCAATTACCGTGGATGATGTGAAGTAACAGCCCTTAGCTCTTTGAGAGGCTCTGGTTCGCGTGGATACACACTAGTGTCTAGTACATACTTCCTCACAGAAAAAACACAACGTCAATACGTTTTCACTTGGTTTTCACTTGACAAAACAAAAGCAAAATATTTCTACCCATGAATTTTTTTTTTTAAAGAAAGATTACTTGGTACAATTCAGCAGTCTGCAATAATCCTTTGCTAGTAATGGCATTAGTCTTCATTTTGCCTTCCATCACCTTTTTAGAAAAATAAACAAAATCTTGAAATTACAGCGAAATTATATATCTTAGAATTTATACACAAAATATGACACCTGCCCAAAGAAGCTCGTTAAAAAATTTCACCAGTCACTGTTGCTACCTCTTATCATATTGGAAAAAAAAAAAAAGAGAGAGAGAAAGAAAACGGTTCTTGCCTTTTTCTTGAAATATATAAAAAATGACCAGATCTGATGATTCTTAATCAGTTAATCCTGCAAAATAATTCCAACAAATCAAATATGATAACCTCAAAACTAACAACACGGTACCATATGGTGTTGGGAAAGCATCTAAAACAGCATAAAAATATATGGGCTCAAAAAATTTAAAAACTGAAGAAGTAATCAAACAAGAGAGTAATAATGATCACAAATCAGTAAACCCATATGTAAACCGGGAGAAAACTCGCAAGCTCAGCGGCTCAGAGAGAGAGAGAGATATATAGAGATGTAACCTGTCGGCAGTCGGTGGAGCGTAAGAAAGAGATGGTTGGAAACTACAAGGCAAGAATTTTTGTAGAACACTTTCCTTCACGGTGAAACAAATATAATAATTTATAAATAGTTTTTTTATAATTAACATATTTTTAAATTATAAATTATTGAGAAATTAAACGATAGATTCAGCCAGTTTGAAACCCATTTTGAGGATAATAGAAAATTTTAAATAATGATTGATATAAGAATGTGTAGTGAAAAAATGACGAAAAGTTTTTTATTTGTGTGTAATATTTATTTGGAGAATGTATGGTTGAAATGAAGAATGAGAAAGAGAAAGAGAAATTAATGAATGTCAAACAGGGACTCAATATGAAAACTTAATGAAGAAATTTGAGAAGAAGAATATTTTATTAATCATCAAGTTCAAATGATATTGTGAATACATTGCCCTATTTATAAAGTAAATTTCTAACAAACTAACTAGATAACAAACAAGAGAAGAATCTAGAAGAATGATCTAATATTGGAATATTCCAACATAAATCTCATTTATTATAAGTAAAAAGAAATTTTATGATCATAAATAAGTAAGTTTGATCGATGAAATAAATTTAGATATTTACTATGTAGCAAAGTTAAACTGGGTCTATGTTTGGTTTAGCTTAAAATTATATTTTTAGTAAATTTTGATAAATCAATGATATGATTAATAAATTGATAAAAATAGTGGGATGAATAAATGTATAGTTGAAATTGAGTTTAAAGAAAAGTGAATATTAGAAAAATGGGGGCAAACATGGACTTAATATTATAAAGAAAATTTGCAATGTTTGTCCACAACCTTTGCAAAAGGTAATGAACCTACCTTAAACATTTTCCGATCATAATTCATTTCCAACATTTAGCACATGTTTGAGTCACATTATAATTTTAATTCTTATTCTTCTACTCATTTTTAATAAAATAATATTTTTCATCACATAATAACTTTTCCTTCTTTTACAATTATATATTCACCATCACATCACCAAAAAAATGTGTTCTTTCCATTTTAATGTACATCAAACAGAGGCTTAAATTATGTAACAGAACTCTATCATTTCCTCCATTTTAGCCATTAAATCATGGATTCGTCATCCTTTTTAAATGCAGAAAAATAAAGAAAGCAATAAGATGAAAAGATAATGAAAAATTGTAAGTCCAATAGTTTTTAAAAAAATACAAATAAATCTCACTTAAAAGAAATAAATATGTATGAACACATCAAAATAAATAAAAAAGTAAACATTTCACCTTCCCCAATCACCCCACCCCACCCCACACGTGACCAAACACCATCCCTACACATACAATCACACTAACAGCAATGAAACCACGTCCTTCTAAAATTGTAGTAGAACCAGGGGCGGAGCTAGGGGGGACCCAGACCCCCCGCCCCCCCTCCCCTCCAAATTTTGGACAAACTTTTATTTTTTATTTTGTTTATTTATTTATTTATTTGGTTCTTTTTGCATTTACTATTACCATTTTGTTCTCAAATTAAATAAAAATCTTAAACCCTACCAATTTCATTTTTCGTTTCTGTTTTCAAAGTATAAGAACTCGAAAGAAACACTTGTACAGTGTTCTAAAATGCGTCAAAATGCGCTGCCTAGGCGCGAGGCGCATCGAAAACACATCGCATTCGAGGTATGCGCGTTAAAATGCGGTCAACTTTTTTTTGTTGACCGCATAGGCGCTCCTAGTCCCGAGCAGGCGCGCCTAATCGGCTAATCCTAGTCCTTTTGATTTTTTGTTTTTTTTTATTACCCCTATTTGACACCAGTTGTACCCTAGATACCATTTTCTTCAATTTTCATCTGACAGTAGCAGTTCCACACGTCGGACATGACACTTTGCAGTTAACATTATTTTGTATCCCGCAAATGCCCTTCAAAATTCAATTGGAATGAAATTTGCCTTCAATATTCAATTGGAATTTACACTTTAAAATTAGGGCAAAATCGGAATTATGAGGTAACAGTCATATTCAATTGAAAATATGAGTCTGACACAAGTCAGATTCATTGTTGGCGTGTCCAATTGGTTTTCATGTAGTAAAATGAGTTTTGGCCAAAAGCAAGTGGTTGGGTTAGAAAGTATTTGCCATTATTTATGAAATCTCCATAATGCCCTTCAATAAAGTGGTAAAGTGGTTTTGTGCAAATTGATGTGAGGGCAAAATAGGTAATTGAATGTAACGGGCAAATGGGTTTAATCTCTCCTCTGACACAAACATTTGTAGTCTTTTGTTTTTTTTCCAGAATTTTACTGTAGAAAAATGAATTCTCTACCAAAGAATGAGATTCGGAGCAAAAATGAGATTCAAACCAGAAAGATCTATTTTTTTTCATAAAAAAAATATTATTTTTATATAAAAATATATTTAATATCTTAAAAATAATTAAAATAATATTAAAATACGAAACGCATTATGGCGCTTATTCTTCGCATTGACACGCCTAAACTTGTGATTCTTGATTCTCGACCTCGACGCATCGCAACGCATTACGCATTTTAGAATATTGCACTTGTAATAAGGTATGATTTTGCTAAATTAAATAATGGTACTTTCTTTTATATTTTTTTTGATTTTTACGTTAATAAGGTATCCAAAAAAAAATATTTCAGGGGCGCTGCCCCTGAACCCTCGTGGCTCTCCACCCCTTCATCTCTTTATCTTTAATTTTGGAACCCCCCAACTTCAAACAGCTGGCTCCGCCCCTTAGTAGAACCACCATCGACAGTGGACAACGCACCATCTCTTCGTCATCCATTTGCAAGAATCAAATTGTAATATAAATCGTATTGATTTAGTTCCAAGAATTCTAAATCTTTTTTAGCAAGCTGGTACTTGTAGAGTTGTAGATGGATGGTGCAGAAGGTGGAGGTACTTGATTGTCGATGGTGGTCCTGTTATGGTGGCTTTGAGAAAAGGCGTTTTTTTAACGTGGTTGAAAGAAGATGAAATGTTTATTTTTTCTAAATTCTTTATTTTTGTGTGTATTAATATATATTTAATTATTTAAGTGAAATTACTTGGTACTTTTTAAAAATTATGGGACTCCATTTGCAATTTTTATTTATTTTTGTTTCATTACTTTCTTTTACTTTTGTTTATTAAAGAGAAAGACAAATCATTTATTTAATGATCAAAGTGGAGGAAAGTACGAGTTTTACTTTTATATATATACTAGTCTATTGCCCCGTGCATTAATGTGATTACGGAGGTAATGTTAGCGTTCTAAAAAAAAACTTATCTCCATTTTTTATACCATTTTCTTAAGTATGGAATGCATAATATAGTTTTTTTTTTTTATACTTAACAATCAATTATTTGGATGAGATCTAGTAAAATTATACAATAAAAAAATAAAAGCTCAAGTTTCAAGTATATATCATTTTAGAAAGAAACTAAAATAATAAAAATGAAAGAGATATAACATTGAATTTTATATATTACAAAAAAAGAGCGAAATCATAATCCAAACAAATGATGTTTTCTGATGAAACTTAAATTTTGAAGGATCTGCAAGTTCCATAATGTTGTAGTGTTATCACTATGAGAAGTTTTATTTCATGCTAGTTTTTGCCCCGTGCAATGCACATGTTGTGTTATTTTGAAGGTAATATTAGCATTTTGAATGTTAAGAATTTCTTTCGAACATAAAAAATTCTCGTGAATGTGTTGTGTGTAACATGTTTAACTAAATTACAAAATCAGATAATGTGATTCTACTGTGGTTTCTGGTTAATTGTCATTATGCTGTAAAAATTATATTTTAACACCATCATAAGTGCAATTTCTTGTGTCTTCACTTGATACGTATGCGAATATGTGAAGGTATGCAAAATAATCGTGCAAATACTTGAAAAGATTAACTACTAATTAACATGTGTGTGTACACCCTAACAAATACCATGAACAGCATGTAACAAAATGGGGCATAATGTCCCCTTGAAACCCTTAAAAAGCCTACAAGTACTTACATACATTATAAGGTCCTCCATAGATTCTAAGACAAAAAGAAACAAAAGAAAAAGGAGCAAAGGACCCAAGTTACTCTACACAAACATATATATTATATTTAGACCAATTTATAGACTGACTTTTTTTGTTTGTTTTTCTTTTTTTATGTCTTTGGAACTTAAAATAAAATAGGAGAAGAGTTTAGTTTTCATGGCATCTGGGGCTTTGTTGGAGTATGACAATTATGGTGCAATAAGTCGGGACCGACCAGAACTCTCCTCAGTTCTCAATCCTCAGGCATCTCATTGTAATTTCCAAATCTTAGAAACATTGCAGCTGGTCTACCACTCTTAAAAACAATTTCCTTCCCGTTTTTTCACTAAAACTTCCAGTGCTTTAGCCCTTTCTTGACTACATGAGTCGGATTCGTTGAACTGAAAGATTTTATATTTGGTATCGAGAATAAAGATGTCATCATGACTGAGTGAAGATCGAGCAAAACACAACTGTCAAAGATATAAGAAGTTGTTAGTAAAAAAAATTTTATAATGTATTATCACCAGGAAGAGTGAGAAACATAAAACTTACCTCTTTCATATGAACAATGTGCTTTCCTTTGCATATATACAACTTGTTTTATACTTTTTGGCCTCTACATGCTTCAAACCTAAAGCAACTCCATATTCTTGAGGAATTATACATGGCTTAAAATAGGAAAGAAATTTCTCTATTTCGTTCCATTGTACTCCACGGAGACACACTCTATATAAAATGTCACATGACAACATTAAAAGATTTTGATAGACTAAAAATTGTACAAATACAATAATCGTGGATGCCTTCGAAAAGATGGAACTCTTACTAATAACAGAAAATATGTGTTCAATCATATAACAAAATGTCAATGAATATATTAGACTAAAGAAATGGAAAATATTATTAACAGACTAACCATAATTGAGAAATCTATTGAACTGCAAATTCCAAAGATTGGGGTAATATATTAACTCGTTTCATTAATTTGAATGGAGGATCACAAAGATCAAGTATCTACAAAACCAATTTCGATATATGGAAGATTCTATATTAAAGGTGTCGTGAACAAACCAAAAAAATGGATTCAGAGGAATTTGCGAAATGATAAATAATAGTACATATATGGCAATGGAATAAGAGAAATACGGAGATTACTATATACAACACATGTGTGTACTTGTTTTTATTTAGAAAGGATGTCAGATGGTATCACCACTTACACTAATATAACATCTTTTGTTGATGAATTAATATTTTATTTGCAGGAAAATGTGGCAGATAGTCTAAAAAATAATGTAAAATTATTTTTTGAGAACTATACAAATGTTGGAAAAATATAATGACATAGTGTATTAGATCTTCATAAAAAAAATTATATTTTATTTTTAAATTAATTCATACATGTGAAATATACAGACGCAGTAGAGAATTGATTTGAACTTTCGAATAACATCAATAGAAATTTCGATAACCTGTATATAAAATGGAAAATATTATTTTTTGCATATTAAAATATTGTTTTTAAATATAATATACGAAATAAATTATGAAAATAGTGAATGACGTGAAATTTTAATAATGTTTCAAACATCATAAAATATACATGTGAGAAGGCTGTTCTATAAATGTATAAAGGAAAGAATTTCCTTATAGACAACATCATGAGTTGTACGAAATATCTATGGTTGATGGTTTTAGTAAAACTTTTAGAGATTTGCGTGTTTTTGCTCTTGATAACGCTACACATAACTGACCATGACAGAAAACTGGTTCTGGAATATACAAATCGACAAAATCAAGTGTTTGACCTTGATCTTTATTTATTGTCATTGCAAAGCATGGTCTAATTGGAAATTGAGTCCTTTTAAATGGAATTGTGGTTCGATCAGATTTAAGTGGTATAAAAGGGATTATCGGTAAGAAAACATATTTTCCACAATATTCGTCAGTAGTGATTTCAGCAAGAATAACGTTTCTCTCAAATTTTCGACAAGTAAGACGTGTTCCATTGCATAACCCTTCAGAAGGATTAATATTCCGCAATAACATTACAGGACAATTTATCTTAAGGTTCAATTCATGAGGTGGAATACCATTTGATGTCAAAGTATTCAAGAAATCTTATTGCACGCACTGTTCTGATTTTTCAATTGCTTCATCAAAACTATAGTATGTGAAAATTTGACCAGGAATTTGTTTAAACAGAAGTTTGTTAATATAGTCAACACATTCATTTGTAGGTGTAAGAATAACACGGTTTATCATGATATGTAAATGATCAGCATAAGTTTCTATATTTGGAAAAACACAATGTATCAAAGTTTTCAGAGACTTGATTTCATCTTCGAATGGTAAAATTATACTATTTGGAAGTTTAATACACTTACAAGTATGTTCTTGTTCTGTTCCATCTCCAATTCTAAGCAAGTAATCGCAGAACGTGGAATCGAACTTTGCTCTCATATTATGAACTAATGGTAGATGTACAAATAAATGCCATAGATATGAGAAAATCAAGCTAGCTTTCATTATGTCTTTTTTTTTTCCTTTCAGTACAACTGGTAAAACCTATCCAAAATCTCCTCCAAGAACGATCATTTTTCCACCAAAAGGCAAGTTACAATCAGTAATATCTCTAAACATTTTATCTACAGCTTCAATAGTACAACGATTTACCATAGGTGCTTCATCCCAAATTATTAGCTTAGACATTTTCAACAAAGTTCCCAAAGCCGATTGTTTGCTAATAGAGCAGTTGACTTCTCCTATTGTTTCCAAAGGAATTTTAAATCTCGAATGAGCTGTTCGACCGCCAGGTAATAAAGATGCAGCTACTCCAGACGACGCAGTTGCCAAAGCAATAAAATGTCTACACCTTACACCAGCTAAAAGTGCTTTGTATAAAAAAGTCTTATATGTTCCTCCTGGACCATCGATAAAAAAAGCACTGCTTGATTCATATTCGACTTTTTCCATAATTGTATCGTATGCAAATTGTTGTTCTTTATTTAACGTTACAGCACAAGCAAAGCTTCCTTGAATATCCAAATTAATTGTTTCATCTGCAACCATTCTTGTCAACCTTTCATCTTCATATATATTTATATTAAACGACACAATTCCATAATCATTTATATTTTTACCCAGTGATTCTAAAATAGAACTTATATCCTCCAGAGCTCGTATTTCAGCGACTTCAACATGTATATTTTGATGTACATAATCATCCATCATATAAGATTTAAATTTATCACATAGTAACTTTGGATGATTAGGATTGCACAGTGTAAGAAGTGTAGCAAAAAGCCGTCTTAAAGAACAAGGCATTTCGTAAATAATAGTTTCGAATAAACATTCTTCACAACGATTGTCTCCACTTAATAAACCATGTAAAAGTGCTACTTCTCGAAATGTACCAACAGTTATTCCATTAAAACTTTTTATATCGTCAAATGATGTTGGCTCTCTAATATGGTTAAGAAGAATGCGAAGAAAATATTGTTCTCCTTCAGATGGATTCGTTAAGACAATTCGTCCCATAATAATCTATTTCTTTCTTGGAGTCCAAATTTTGTTATTTCCATTCCAAACAAAATATGTTAGGATTTCTCGATATAAAAGCATTCGAGCAAATTCGTTCGCTTTATTCAATCGAAAAAATTCAATTAACATTGTTCTCCTTGTATTTTCATTCTCAATAATAGTAGATAAATCATCCGTATTTTTGTATGTAACTTGTTGATGATCTTTGGTATGAAGTTGTAAGGAATAAACAATTGGATAGATTTCTGACAAATTGAATGAAAAAATCTTTCACATAGCCTCAGGTGGAGATATCCATATAGCAAATTGATAAACAGATATTTCATTAATATCTTTTTTTTTTCATCTTTGCTAACGAAAAAATTAATATGATCATGTCCTTTGTATACAGATTTGTACAAATATTTTACAGTTTTAATAGAAGAACATATTTCAACGTTGATATGACAATCAAATTTTGCACTTAAATAAAGATTATATGGTACAATCCATTGATTGTCTAACATTTGACCTCTAACTTTAATACTAATACCATTATTACGACGTCTATACAATGGGTATGAATTATCTTCAAATATAGTACTATTACAATAATCCCTTGGATATTTATTCTTACAACCACTATTTGTCACCATGCATACATTTTTGGGATTAAGATTTCCACAAATGCCATGTATATTATGATTTACAATAACTGAATAAAGATGAGGGTACTTGTTTTTATCAGGAATTTTACAAGATACTATCCTATCAACTTGTTGAGCGGAAGAAATCTTATGGCCATGGTTAAAAATCATCAATAAATGTGCGTGAGGAAGCCCTCTTTTTTGGAATTCAATCATGTATATATGAGCAACAACATGACCAAAAATATTGTTCCTATACAAATCATTTTTAAGCTCTTCTAATTTTGCTCTAAATATACGTACAATTAAATCCGGTCGATTTTGAACCTCATCATTATGTTTCAATTCTTGCTTAATTTCTGGCCAATTCGGATTACATGTTATAGTTAAAAATATATCTGATTTTCCATAACGTTGGACAAGAGTCATAGCATCTAAGTATCTCCTTAGCATATCTCTAGGTCCACAAGTAAAGGATTGTGGTAAAACAAAATTTCTTTCCAATTTTGTACCATCTTGTTTTCCCGTTTTCGACACTATCTACAATACCTTGATAAAGTTCAGCACGAATTTGTTTCTGGTTATTACGAAAGTAATCTAATCTGGCTGTTTCGATTTTAACATACATATCTACAACATATTGCTGAAAAAGTCTACCAGTATGAAGCAGCACAAACTTACCAGTAGGCCTAATTTGTAGCTTGTATGCATAATACTCACGACATGAAACCTGATAACGTTTCTTCATTTTATGAAGCACTGCATGAGGAAGAATAAAACAATTTTTATATATGTAACTAAAACATCTATATTTGTAAAATTAGAAAATATATGAGAAATATGAGTAAACCTTCAGCTTCTTTTTCAATCATTTGAGCTGCAGAATCTATTGTTTTAGGAATAGCAACATGGTCAACCAAATTCTCAGGTTGAGAAGATGTGTGTTTATATATTTGAATACCTTCATGCCAACCAGATTTGTCGAATGAGAAAAGCAAAGGATATTGTAAAGGATCATAACAACCATAATAATAATGAACCATATGCGAATCACCAGAATGGCCATATATAGTAATATCACGAACATGATTATTTGCATTTTCATCATCATCAACCCATACAGCAGCTACTTGAGACGCTGAAGGAGTATTGAAAACTCTTTGATCGAGTCCGGGGTGACATCTTATTTGTATTCGATGGTCGTGCAAATTCGTTATATTACTTAAAGACCTGAAGAATCTACTATATGGATTTCCTTTAAGATTTCAATTAGAAGAGTTAAAGTAGATTCTACTAAATTTTCAGAAATTTTTATATGATTTTGAATTTCATTATCTGTATCATAAAAATATAATTGCATATAATGTGGCGTATTATTTTGTGGCATAAGTTGATTTACATAATGATATATCTGTCCTTGAACTCTGAATGTGTAAATACCTCGGTATGATTTAAAGAGTTCCTTATCGTACTTTACACCAAATGAAGTGAATGCAAAGTGGTTATTATATCCGCGTGAAAGTTTTTTGAATTCCATACATGTAGGTTCTTTAGAAATAAATAAATCATACAATTCATTTGGTGAATCAGACATAAAAAGTTTTACTTTTCCATCACAACAACAAAAACCTTTTATTTCTCTATGAAATTTTTGCGCACCACAATACTTACAATAGTTGCATGTTGGTAACACATATGCAGTAGTTGGTATGTTCAAAAAGTTAAAACTTCCACATAATTCATAATAAAAAATATTAGTCGATTCTTCATTCGAAGTGGAACCCTCAGAATAAGAATGTATTATAGATTCATGCACATAAGCAACGCCAGAATTATTATTTTGAGATAACTTAGGATCATTTATCCTTTTACGATGATCAATACTTACGGTTTGAACTCGATTCCTCCTATCCGCCTGCCTTCGATTTTGTTGTTGGCGAATAAAAGCATTATATGATTTGCTTGTGCTTTCGAAAATACTTTTAAGATTAATCAACTCAGGCTCTTCATTACCAGTTTGCAGAGAATTCATCAGGACAATAAATATACCACTGATCGGAAAATAAAATAGAAAATATTTTAGTCAAACAGTTAACAAATAATAATAATACCAACTGTAGCACAATGTGACATAAAATTGATGGATAAAAGTTATAAGACTCTAGTATAACATTTATAAAACGCATGAATTTAAAGTCAAGTAATGAAATTGTAAAATTAAATACAATAGTAATAAACATTGAAGTCGTTGACTCAAATATTGATGAAATGAAATCTAAAGCAAATTATAAACATTTTTTATATGCTACTATCAACAAGTAAAGACTAATTAAATATTATCGAATAAAGTTAAATTTCTAGAAAAGATGAAATTCTTACATTTTCACCCGAACAAAACGAAGAGAAGAAAATTCGAGAGATGAATAGCAGCTTGACCGTGCATAAAGTAAAAATCATTGACGATTCTGCCGAAGAGATTGTAGTTTGGAAGCTAAAGTATCATAGTCGGGGAGTTTTGGATGAACATGACTAGCTTTCTTAGCATTATCTTCATTATCTGAAGAAGTCTTACCCGATGTTGGTTTTGGATTTTCACTGCTCTCCAATGACCCTTTCTTTGGCTTAGGCCTAGATGATTGTTCTACGTCAGATGACTTTTGAGAGATCTTCAACTCCTGCATTGTAGTAGAAGTTCGTTTTGCTTGGGTAGGATGCTCATGAGCCATGGAAAAACTCGAGTTCATGGGCTTAGAAGCCACTTTTGCAGAGGTGGGCTGCACGAGATTTTCCCTCTTATCAGAGTTCCTTGTTTGGGACCCAGATTCTTGGGGAGTTTCAATACTGTTAGAGGTTGACGGTTTTCTTTCAATTCCGGAATCAGAATCAATCCGAGTTTTTGGATAAGAGATGGGCTTAGAACTCACTTTTGCTGCAGTGGGCTGCTCGGGATTTTCACTCTTATGGGAGTTCCTTGTCTGGGATAAAGATTCTTGTGGAGTTTCAGTACTGGAAGAGGTCAAGAGCTTCCTTCCGTTTCCAGATTCAGAATCAGGCCGAGTCTTAGGATAAGAAGCTTTTGTCCTCCGAGAAATTCCACTTCGCAAATGGGTTTTCTTAGTGAGGGATTGTTTTGGAATATCATCATCTGAATCACTATGATCAGAACCAAAAACCGAAACTGGAGCCCCAAAACCTGACTTTTTCTCAACTGCATTGCCTACAGCATTAATATATGATTCTCGCCGAGGACCTGATGTCTCCTTTTGAGACATTTCTTCCTCGGAACTGTCAGTATCCATATCAGGGTGGGGATCAAGTGCTCTCATGCTATTCTTATCATCTAACGTTGTGCTTAACCTAGAACTCTCGACAGTTGGGAAAGCAGCAGCTTCAGGAACAGTCTCCTCAGCTGTTATCTTCAATGATAATGGATTATCCAATCGACTCTTCAAGTAAGGGGGAGGGTTATTACCCTTGTGACGAAATCCACCAGTGAGCTTTCCAAAATTCAGCCCAGTCCCGCTCTCTGAATTCAATTCACTGCCAATATCGTCAGAGTCCAATTGAAATTTTTCGGGTCCTGTAGAAGGCAGATTAGCAAAAGACTTCCCGGAACTAAATATTATTGGAGAATCAGCATCAAATTTGGTTCCTTGGCTGTTTTCCCCATGCACTTCCTCGGACTTGACTTCATCATCAGAGAACAGTGACGGTTGCTTTCTGTCAGATCCTGAATATTCTTTCTCTTTTAATGATGATCTTACTGATTGAGGACTTTTATTTTGTCTACTTGGAAGATTTTTATAATCTTTTGTCCCAATAAGATCAAACTTATCCATATGTTCATCACTGTCAGAATCTGGGTCATCAGAAGCATCAAAGGTAACAGGCACAAAATTATCAGAAAACTCAGGGAACATGTGCTCTTCTGTGGAAAATAGTAATGAAGTGGAATTCTCAACTAATTTGATTGAGCTAGTTCCATGGCTCCAAGCATCCTGTTTTATAGGAGAGTGCTTAGGTGATTTCTTGCCTGGTGATGAAAAATAAACTTCCGGCTCTGGCTCATCATACTTGGGACCCATATTAAACCCATACTCATCATCACTATCTGAATCAGATTTGTCAAAAACTGCAGAAGTAAGATCATGAGGACTTGTCTGTGATGCATCTTGATCAAATCTTCCCTTGCCAATACCCACCGAAGGATCCTCAGCAGCAGCATATCCAAATTTTTGGTGTTCAGAGTTTGCGAAATTGTTCTGGTCACTGAAAATGTTAGAATGGGAACGGGAAGCTATATGACTGGGTTGTTTCCTAATTCTTTCGTCTGGGAAATCCTCAGATTTCTCTTGCCACTCATTTATACTGTCAGCATCATAGAAAGACTGTTTCTTTTCAGAATTTGCAAAAATGTTCTCATCGCCGAAATTGTGTGAATGGGAACGGGAAGAGATATGACTGGGTTGTTTCCTAATCCTTTCTTCTGAGAAATTCTCAGATTTCTCTTGCCACCCAGTGGCACTCTCAGCATCATTGACAGAATGTTTCTTCATACCCATTTCAGACGACTGTTTCATCATACTCAATTCACCTTCATTGGTCTTCTTATACATTTCATCTTTATTGGCCTCCTCCTTTAATGAATTCTTCTGAGAATACCCCTCTACAGCTTGGACATCATGATCCGATGAGTCGTCAGTTGAAGTTTCAGATCTTAAAGAAGCGGACTGACTGAATCTCTTTGTACTACCATAACCATCCTCAGAGAATCTTCCAGCAGCTGTCTTCAAATAATTATGTCCAACCTGGTCGACGTCATCATTATGTAACCTACTATGTCCAGAAGACACGTTAGCAGAATAGTCCAGAAAATTTTCACTGCTCAATCGTGAAGTGGACTTTTCAGGTCGATCGTTTCTTGAAATATGAACGTCAGACTTGTGTGATTCTGTGGAATACTGTTTAATAATCCTGCCAGGGCTTGAAAGTTCTGCAGCAGCTCTAGCGGCTATACTTGCAAGTTCTGCAGACTCAGCGGCTGCCTGAGCTGCAGAAGTAGCATCCTTGAAATCCATATTCCATCTCTGCTTAGAGAAAGCACTTCCATCCTCGTGTATTGATTGTACCCTCTCATCACGTAATGCTGGACATCAAAAATTTAATAGATGGCTTAAAATTTGAAGAGCAATGAATAATTGAAGAAAAAATCATAGCTCTACTCTAATGAAATGTTACACACCTGGAGGCCTCACTTCAGATTTGAGCATTGAGCTGACACCAGAACTTTGGGAAGCAGGGGAGTTTTGTGTTTCCAATGAGGATCTAGGATCCTGCTCTGAGAAGTTCAACGGTGAACTATGCATCTTATTATCAACAGGTGGAGATTGGCTATGTGGAGCTTCAAAACGAGGAGGTTCAGCATATATTTTACTGTTCTTTTCAATTGTACTTGGTCCATTCTGATTAATTTATAAATCAAGTTAAATTAGAAAATGCATTAGAAAATTGTTGGGTGTCATAGCATAATGTTAAGATTGTCACAGAACGTATAGAATCCAGAAAGCAACTAAACCATACCAGCAAGTCACTGGGAGGCGTCCCATCTTTCTCTCCAAATGAATTAGGATCCCATTTCACGTTGTGCTCCTCTGCAATTGCACTCAATATTTTAATTTTGGTCTGACCATCAGGTGCCATTGCAGATAACTTCTCAACCAACTGAAATATTATAGCACAAGGAAATAATCAGAGATATGCTGCTCATCTTAACATAAAGCATACAGTTAGCTTCCTTGTACGCTAATTTTCAGTAAAAAAAAACCCACATAACTAAGCTGCCTAAGCATACCATGCGGCTTACACCACACTCTGGACGAAGCTCTATGGCTGCTGTGGTGAAATCTTTTCCATATTTTGCTGTCAAATGCTTCCGCACATCTAGAAGTTCAGGTACATCTCCACATCTTGGTGATGCAAATATTAAACTAGTAATTGCTTCCTTCAGGTCGATGGGGCAGTTCCTGCAGGAAAATTGGGCACTAAATTCAACATGTAGCATTAAAAACAGTTGAGTGTGACTCAACACCATAACTTAATCAAGAAGAATATTCGATGCATGGCACAGTTTTTCTGTTAACGAAATATAAAAAATCTTGACATTAGAAGAGAACCTCTTAAAAGTTTCAAGAGATTGCCACCTGTAGGCAACAGCTCCATTTTTAGACAACGCACAAAAATGAATGAAAAGGTGCATATAAAATAACTCTAGCTGTGCATGCAAGCGATGCCACCTGAATTGCAAAAAGTGCTTTAGCAACATAATTATAACCTACTTTAATGTACCCATCGACTACTACCTATCATTGATGGACTCCAGTCACACCACATCAACAAATTGAGTTAATTCGTGTTTTTCAATATATCATTACTCTCAATGGTTAAGATGTTATTGGCTGTGAACCAATTGGCTTATCTACACATAAGCATGCAAAGAATTGTGGTTACTATGTAACTGCAGTAGATGTGCATCAGAAAATTTAGATTCAAATGACTAGCCACGTAATCACATATTAGTAATAACAAAACCACATTATGAGAATAATATAACACAAATATGTTGGTGCAATCACAAATGGTAGTACATGAGAGTAGTGGAACCAAAATGTAGTACAGCAAAAAATATAATGTAACACTCCAAAATGGCTTACAAGTGCTCAACAAAACATGTCAAGTACCATTCAAAAAGATAAACAAAAGGAGGACAAACACGAACTCAAATACTAAACAAGCAACACAATACATAAGGTTTCTGAAATGATAGCCACCGTGATAGCATAGAGTGCATATTTTAAAGGAAAAAAGTTTTGAAGCCAACCCAAATAAGCAGATAAGAAAATGTTGAATCTGCCTATTACATATTTCAAGAGAACATTCTCGTCTCTTAGCAATAAAAATGAGGAATTAAGATCTGAGACCTAATTCACACATAATTTAGAAATGAAACTTTTAAAAATGAAAGTACTCTATCTTCCCCTTTTTGGTCAATGATTGAGGCTCTCCATCTCCCTATCTCCATTTTAGTTGTATAAAAGGCAGGTATGTTGGAAACTAAATAATGGAAGTCGTAAAGCCAGAACTTAAGCCAACAATATTGTTTCATGATATTTACCACATGGTAATTTATGAACAAAGAAACGTAATGCTGTCAAAACTATGATGCTCGGACTTGGGTACAAGTACGTATAAAATTTAGCCCATGTTTGGTACACATTAAAATTTTCATTTTCATTCTTCTACTCATTTTCAACCACACATTCTTCAATATTTTCCATCACATCAATAACTTTTTCCTTCTTTTTCAACCACACATTCTCCATCATCTACCATTCCAAAATACATTTTTTCACAATAATGTGGTTCAAACACACCCTTAATTGTTGTCTACTAATTAACATCGTATTATTTTAGCTCCAAACTTTGTTGCCAATCTTCTTAATTTCCCTATTGAGATTAAAAGACATTATTTTACATTATAAAATTTATGAGCTTACTTTTAATGCGCAATATATGCTCAACTACTTACATGGTGTGTTTCTTTGGCCCGATTTCCTAAACACATTAAAAAATGTTTTTGAATCACTCGCATGAACTTATTTATTTGACTCGTCATCACACTTGAATGAGAGTCATGTTTTCAATATAGCAAAATTGTTTCCTTATCGTGGCACATTCGAGCTACTATTGTTATAATCATTTGTTTCTACAAGCCAGGTTGTTGTGCTAGTATTTATGCTCCTCCTCATGTGAAGCCAATTGATGTTTTTATGGATGAATTGCATCATATGCTACTTTCAGGAGTTTGTTATCGTTGGTCAATAAGAAAGATCACTCCCTTAGTATGAGTTAAGTAATATGTTGTTTTCAATAATTCAGTAACAACACTTGGTTAGGAGAAAAGATGGACCTCCTTGAAAAATGAAGTTGCAGCCTATCACGTTGAAGTCTAGTTCTCTTAGATAAGGAGAAGTGACGAAAATCCTAATAGAGATATTTTTTAATTTACTTTTAAATTAGGTATTTATTTTAGAAAATCTAATTAAAACTTTATTTAATAGATTTTCTAATATTTTATTAGTTGTTTACCTGTCAAACTACTTCGATACTTATTTTAGGAAACATAATCGGGGTTTTGTTTGAATAGATTTTCTAGTATTTCCCACTTAAATTAGTTCATATAAAGGGAACTTATGCTTTGTAGTAGTTACATTTTGATATTGAATAAATTGATATTTTCTCCCTCTTATTCTCTTTCTCCTCTCCCTTTCACTTTCTTTCTTAATCTTGTTCTTGTTTGGTTTTGTTTTGTTTTACGTCAGCAATATTTGTAAAATGGATGTTAAATGAGCATTCTGGAGTAAAAAAATTTACGTACTTTTGTGACTCAATGATTGGCATGCGAGCAACAGTAAGTTCACAGTATATCTCGATAAGATCATATGCCGCTATCATCTTCTCTTCCCTAATTACATGTTCAACCTGAAAAGTTTATAAGAGAGAAATGAGAATATGTTACGAAAAAGTAACTTAAAAATTTATAACCAATGACCACAGCGCAAAAGCTAACAATTGGCTTCACTGATCAGTATGATCAAGTCATCAACAGCATGTATGAATATGAGATGTTGGGTTTCATCATTACTCATTTCGGACATTTGGAAGCAAAACATTCAATGTCAAATAATAATAATAATAATAATAATAATAATAATAATAAGAATAAATGAGAATCTAGCTTTGATAACATGTCATAAAGAATTTATAATTCTACAACCACCGCCATGGCCTCTGTAATAATATAAACATTCAGGATGAAACATCATAAAAACGTGGCCTTGCACACACGCACCCAGAAGGCGCAGAAACCCAAGATTTTCTTGTTACTGTAACAAGGGAATTGATACATGCATTTCCACAAAGGATTACCACTCCATATGGTAAGAATGCTAAAGCATTTTAGAAAGAGTTAATTCCTATTTCTGCCCAGCTAAAAGCAAGGTGAAATTGGAAGGGGAAAAAAAAACCCTACATGCACACTACAAATGTCAAATCTATGCTGCGATAACATCCAAGTCTGAATATATTAAGCTTAATAGCTAGGCTAAAATCAATACTTCCACTTTGATCTTCGTAAAAGGGGAAAAGTCAAACATACACGAAAAACTGAAGAATCCCAGCACCGGAGACACTTGTGATAATATAAAATTCTGTTTGCTGACCATGATAGTTAGCAATAACATAATATTAATTACAGGAGTAAAATTTTGTTGGTTCCACCATAAATGGCTGCCAATAACTCTTGTTGCGTGTTAAGCCAACAAATTTTAGAACATGATGGAAAAAACACAAATCATACAGATACGGCTACAGCTACGGAAATTACTAATGCATATGAAAACAAACACCATGAACTGAAAAATAGCTCTACAAAATTGTGTATAAATCCTCATAGACAACCAAGCAAGCGCCAAGCAGTAACAGAAATAAAGGTCTTCTGGAATACTCCAAATACCCTGTTTTTTGTTTTTGCCCATTAGCATTGATTGACGTAAAAACTCTTCAATCCAAACCCCTCCTCTTACCCATCCCCCAGAAGGGAAATAAATGCCCCCATCCACGAGATTTCCTTTACAGTTCAAGGCATGCTCCAAAATCTATAAAAGATTAGTTTTGAAACGAGTTTGAATTCATGAATAATTAATATACCAAGGATAATAGAAGAAACTGGATCCAGTAGTGATATCCATTGCCGAGGTTACATTAATTACTGCAACCCTCTTATTATGTCTTCATAGTTCATACTGTACATTTTGATGACAGAAATATAAATTTTCTTCTACTTCTGGCCATGATCTTAAGGACATTAACGGAAATTCAAGAAAACAGATTATTTATGTTGTTAACAAAAAAGCAAAATAATATTGAAGAAAATGTCCCTGGCTAAACTGAAGGAACCACCGAAGTTTAGGGGGAAAATTCAACAAGCAATCGGTGAAAACATTTCTTTATCTCATTTGTACTAGATAAATCGTTACCCTAATTCGAGCAGTCTGGACGTTGCCAGACTCAAGCAACTGCGCCAGTTCCCTCTTCATCTGTTTCACTAGCACTTCCTTCTTATTCCTCAGTAGCTTCAGCCTTGAAGCTGCCAGCTTCAACGAGATCTTGCTGCATCCGGTTTCAATTTACTCATTCAATAATTTAACAAAAAAAAAAGACATATAAAATATAATCTCAAATAGCTAATACAAACATAGATGTAAGAATTAAGATTGCATCATACAGCATAACTCAAAAATCATATACTTTATTCGTCAATTAATTTTACCATTTGGCGGGATTGAAGCTCCTGGAAAGCATGCCTTTAGAATTCTGCAGCAACTTTGATTTCTTCATTTTCTTTTCATTCAACGGAACTCCAATTGAAACCTTAATATTCGAAGCTGCAAAAAAGCATTAGAATTCAGGCCTTTTAACATACAGAAATTGAGATTTCTTGATTAGAATAATGTTTATCTATACCGTGTGATTGAATTTTTGATCGGTGAGAATTTTAGAGGTTTTCTAGAGAATTGAAAATGATTGGGAATGAGATTTATTAACAAGCAGAAGACTTGAGGACTAGGGAAAAATAATTGATAATTTTTTATTTTTTTACTCCACCTCATAATTGTGTTCAAGGTTCTTAATCTTTGTCTATCATAACACTTATATCCCTGACGATTTTTCGTATCATTCTTATTTTCAAACTTTTCATTCGTTTACCCATATTGCATTTGATAACAATATTATATCTAAAAATCCGTTGAAATGACGTAAAGCAATTTATTTTTCCATCAAATTTTAAAAATAATGAAATAAATAAAAAGTGCGAAAAATTATTTATCTCTCATTTTAAAGCATAAGAATAAAATATTTTAATATAAATAATCATGAAGTGCGAGATATACTAATTAATGAAATGTTGAAAATGAGAATTCAACGAAAAAAAATAAGAAAATAATTACAATAATGAATAAAGATTGAAGAGTTTAACTACAATTAAAATTTGTGGTGGTAATATAACTATTTAAAAATAATATAAACAGAATAACAAAGAAATGGGCAACCGTGACGAGGTTGACGTTTATAATGGTTGGACAGAATTGCCCCTTTCGTTGTCTTAATTTCTCCGTTGACATCTTTGTTATTTTTTAGATGTTTGATCTGCTAAACCTTAACCGCGTGTTTTGGTTTGGGCGCACTTACTTAAAATGGGTTGGGACCCATTCTTGCATGGACAGGGTCAGAATAGGATAATTTTATTTTTATTTTTTTGCATAGAACTAGAAAAAAAAAATTCCATAAAAAAACTGGCTGCCCCCGTCTCTCGCCCTTGGGTTCTCGAGTTTTTTAATTAAATTGATAGGTCATACATTGATTCTTATAATACAAAATGTAACGTGTTTTACGTAATAATGAACTCATCGATGAAAATCCTCGAACGTCTGTATATGTTGAAAAATAGCGTTCGTTATAATACCATGCATGTAGGTGTGAAGAGTTTCCTTATTGAAATGTGTCCAAATCTAGTTTTCTATAATTCTACAACAACAAACAAGTAAATGAAGTAATGTAAATACATTTTAGAAGAAATTACCCGATGAAGCTAGCTAGCTCTCTATAACATAAAAATTGAGAAAAGTAGAAAAACTTGTGTGTATATAGGGATGGCAACCCCCCCCCCCCCCCTCTCGACGCTACCTCGCCCCGAATGGGGTGACAAAAAACCTGTCTCGACTGGTTGGTGGGGCGGGGCGGGGGTGCCAAGCCCTGAAGCGCCCCGAATCCGCCCCGTGAAGAATAAAAAACAATAATTAACTACAAATTAAAAAAAAATAGTTAATTGAAATTTTTTGAAAATAAATAAAAATAGGGAAAATTCATATCTAAGGTGTATTCTTTACCTCAATTCAAAAATAAGGTAAAATAGTTTGAAAATTCAAAAATCAGGTATGCATTTAATTAATTAAAAATATTTATTAAATAAAGTCACATTTTATGATTAATGGTCACAGATTCATAATTATAAGTTACAAATTTATTTACTGGTCACATATCGTCAAATTTTTTTTATCACAGATTATTTTTGAGTCACATTTGTTGGTCACAGATTATTTTTCAGTCACATATTGTCAAAATTTTTAGGTCACAAATTAAATACTTGGTCACAGATAACCAAATACTTGGTCACACACCACCAACAATAACCACCAATGTCGCCGCCCCCGCCACAAAATCGCTACCTTCTCACGACCACCACCCAAACCACCATAGATCCACCAACGCACAGCACACCACTTAATAACAAAAAAAAAAGACAGTGAACCAACCACCAGCAGATCCGCTGCTGCCACCTCCACCGCACCACCATCGCACCACTCGAGAACAAAAAAAAAAAGACTGCTGCCGCTGCCGACAGCAAGCAGCAGCTGCTGCCGGACCCTGGGAGAGGAGGGGGAAGTGAGTGAAAAATTAGGGTTAGGCTTTTTATATTTCACATAGTTTTTAAAAATGAAGTTTGGTCCCTGATTTTTGAATTTTAAACTTCAAATCCCTGATTTTTTGTAATTTCCTATAAAAATAAATGCGGCAAGCCCGCGCCCCGCCCAGTCTAAGGTGGAGTGGGGCGCGGAGCGGGACGTAGGGTTGTAAATGAATCGGATTTGCCTATATCTGATCCGATCCTATAAGGAAATTATTCGATCCGATTTGATCCGATCCAATAATCCAACGGATATTTGATTGTTAAATTCATATTCGATTAGTTATGTTATCGGATATCCAATCCAATAATTCGATCCGAAATTAATAAAAAATAGGAAAAAAAATGATTTTATATTCTTTAAAAACATTGAACTAACTTGAGGCCCACATGTTTTTACTAGCAAGAACAAAGACGACTTCTACCATTATGATATTTCTTTTTAAAGGAGAGATCATCTTCTAGTTTTCTATTGACATTCGATGTGGGATAATGTAAAATTGAATTTCAATTCTAAATATAAATATTTTATTTCATTATTTTCATTAACAAATCAAATTATTTGTTACATATTAATTATTAGTTTTTGAAGTTGTAAAATAAATTACAATAATAAATTTAATTAAGAAAAATATAGATATTTATTTACTTTAAATTAGTAAACTAAAATTAAAAAAATCTATTGTTTTTATAATATTTTACATTTATGTGTATAATTATTTATTCAATTTGACAACCGGTTCGATATTGATTCGACCCCGGGTCGATTTTTAAAACATTGGTTGAAATCAATTTTTTTTTTCAAATTTTTCAATTCTTAAAATTATAAATTTTTCAACTTTTTTATGTTTTGAATTTGATTACTTTTTTTATTCTAAATTTATTTATTTTCTCATTTATTTATTTTAGTGACAAATAATATGCCATAAAAATATTTTACCGACTCAATTATTTATAACAAATTAGGTCGGATTGTTATCGGATCGGATTGACCTATATCCATATTTGATCCATTTAGTTAACAGATTATCGGATTCAAATCTTGATCGGGTTATCGAATTGAGACCCTAAATTCATCTCCCATTAATTTCGTCGGATTCGGATCGAATTTGGATCAAAATCCAATTCATTGACAGCCCTAGCGGGACGGGGTGAGGGAGTGGCGGGGCCCCCGTCTCGTTGGCATCTCTATGTGTATAACCTTCAAGCTATACTAGAGTAGAGTTAATGGGCAGATGTATGGGTATAAATATTAATATGTTCGTGTGAAGTGATAATGAGAGATCTTTTTATAAGTAATAAATACGTGCTTGGATTTTAACACCTTGTTTGGTGTAATTCAAATTTGTAAGTCCTACTAATTTTAACTTTTCAATTGTAGACACAAAATTACTGCTTTATATTTTTTATATATATTTTTACTTTTTTACAATCAATTTTGTAACAGTTTTACATTTTGTAAAATTATGTGACCCAGCACCATCATGTTTCCTCCATAGTCGTCATCACTTGTAACACAATGTATCATACATATTTTGCCGCCTATTTTAATCATCACCAAGTAGAGGCGGAGCTACATAAAAGGCCCTGTTTTAGGCCCAGTGCAGGTCGGTCCTGCACTGCACTTTGGGCTTAACACAAGAAACTTCAGTGTGCCTACACTAAACTGAGAAGAGAAGAATTTACAGGTTGGAACTCTCCATTGTTGTAGACTTGCGGTCGTTGGGAAGCTTGAGCCCGATGGATGATCATGGAAGATAGTTTGTTGGATCTGAACCATTTTATTTTTTTATAGTTGTCACCTTTTGTTTTGGGGTTTTTTTGGGGTACTTACAAAAATACTCTTAAAATTATGAGTGTTTTGAAAAATCATGTGAAAAGTTTTTAGGAAGTAAAAAATATTGTATAAAATGAAAAAAGTGACATTATGTCACTTTTTTACTTTTTCAAAAAAAGTGACATAAACTCAAAAAAAATGACACAGACACACTCAAAAAGTAACACAAACTCAAAAAAGTGACAAAACACCGATCAAAACCTATATTTGTTATTCAAAAAAGTGATAGAAATTTTTAAAAAGTAACAAACAATAAAAAATGAAAAAAAAAAAAAATCAGAAAAGTGGCAGAAAAAAGTTACAAACACACAAAAAGTGATAAAATTGTTAAAAAAGTGACACAATGTCACTTTTAAAAGTTTACTATTTCAAAGAGTTAAATGCTTGTTTGGCCATCTATATTTTACTTTATTGTTCGTGTTTGCACAATGCTTCAGCCACCTCAAGTCCATCCCACCCACCAGCAGCCATCTCCACTACCAACACTTCCACTGGCTCTACCTCCACCACCAGTAGTTTCACCGTCGGAACTTCCACTGATTATACCTCCACCACAAGCATCCCCTGCACCTGTCCAACAGCCACTACCAACATCAGCCCCAACAATAAAGGCACCCACTCCCGCTCCCACTCCCACACCCACAATACCCCCACCAATTCCACCACCTACGACACCACCAGCGCCAATGCCAGAACCACCAGCGCCATCACCACCAACACGATGTCACTTTTTTATAAAAATTGTCAAGTTTTTACTTTTTTTTAAAAAAAATGACACAAACTCAAAAATGTGACAATTTTTTTTTTTAAAAAAGGTGACAAATACTTAGAAAAGTGACAAAACATCAATCAAAACCTATGTTTGTTATTCAAAAAAGTGAGAAATTTTAAAAAGTAACAAACAAACAAACACTTAAAAAAGTTACAAACACACAAAAAAGTGATAAAATTGTCACTTATTTTAAAAAAAAGTGACACAATGTCACTTTTAAAAGTTTAGTGTCATTTTACAATTTTACTTTTATTAAAAAGTGATGTTTGTTACTAAAGAATGATTCAAATTTCAAGAAGGCGATTGAAAAAAGTGACAAATACTAAAAAAAGTGACATAAATTTTTAAAAAGTGATGAATTTAAAAAAATAACACATTAAAAAAAGTTGCACACATTCAAAAAAAAGTGACATACACTTAACTTCCCCCCTGATAATAATCTTGATTGTAGGAACCATTAGTTTTACATGCTGAGAATCAAATTCAGAAAAGAAACAATGAATAAGCAGATTATGTGCCTTCTAACCAATACTAGATTGGTTGGCATTGTTGTCCTCTCTTCTAGTTCTGGACTTAGTTTCAATAACGAGAGGCTTAGGCTGGTGGCAAAATAGAGATCAAAAAGAAAATTAAACGCTACAACAATAATATGATGGACAAAAGCCCACACTACAAATTATACTCCTCTTCATTTGATGAACCTGTGATACAAACATCAAGACAAGTATTCATAGAATAAAATACTAGACATTGGGAATACAAAAATTCAGAGGATAAACTCAGCTAAAATTAACATCAAAAGGAATACAACAGGAATAAGGATACTGTATGAAATTGTGAGGACACAAGAAAAAAGTAAAGACTACTCGCTAAATGTGGATGTTAATTAATCAGGCATTGGAAGAAGACGAAGAAGCCCGGGAAACAGAATTCCAAATTTGGACAACAGCATTCCAAATTCCAGCAGACGCTGCGCCAATGTCGACGGCTTGTGGGTATCCCGGTTTGGAATCCAGTTTCACCTCCACCGACTGTACCTCAGGGGATCCCTGGCTGCTATTCTTTCAGTCCTTCAACACTCATCTTGCCCTGAAAATATAATCTTCCACTTTGTGTCTTCCGTTGCCGCCGACACCTCCCACCTCAACCTCACAATCGCAAAGTCATTTCCTTACCTTCAGTTCAACATCTATCCTTTCGATGATTCGCCGGTGGCGAGGTTGATCTCAACTTCTATTCGTGCTGCACTGGATTGTCCACTTAACTATGCCCGCAACTATCTGGCTGATCTGCTCCCAGAATGCGTTCAAAAGGTTGTTTATCTAGATTCCGACCTCGTACTCGTCGATGATATTGCTAAACTTGCTGCAACTCCTCTAGGCAATGAAGCAGTTTTAGCAGCACCTGAGTACTGCAACGCAAACTTCACCTCCTATTTCACACCCACATCCAACCCTTCTCTTTCCTTAACCTTCTCTTTCACCACCAGCACTTCCACCGGTTATACCTCAACCACAAGCATCCCCTGCACCTGTCCAATAGCCACCACCAACACCAGCCCTAGCAATAAAGGCACCCGCTCCCGCTCCCGCACCCACAATACCCCCACCAATTCCACCACCTACGACACCACCAGCGCCAATGCCAGCACCACCACCACCTATCGCGTCACCAGCCCCAGCACCAGATTTGGTTCTCCCACCTATCAAGAATGACGGAATCGTGGTTTTGGGTTGATTTTTTGAGGCTTTTGGGGTTTTGTGGACGATTTTGGGGTTGGGGACGTATTATTTACAGTTGTTAAGAGGTTTTAATTTGGTTAAAGTGTATTAATCTAATTTGTTCCCTTTTTACCGTAACTGACCTAATTTCCCCTTTTTTTAACATTAGGCCCACTATCCACTACTGCTTTGAAAAAACATACAGAGCAAACTGAAATCTATTTGTGGTAATTACATAAAATCAGGTGTTTAAAAATTGGTTTTTAAAAATCAATTTAAATTTATTTATTCAAAAATCAGGTACTATATTAAAACCCTAATTCATAACCTAATTTATCTATCGACTCCCTTCCCCCATCTTTCCCTCACGCCTCCCTCATCCTCCCTCTTCCCTTCTCCCTCCTTCCCCTCTCCATCGCCTCTCTCTGCGTCCGACGCTGCTTAGTTCGCGGCAGCGTCGCGACGCCGTTCACACAGCAGCGTCGTGGTGGTGTTTTGTGCACGGCAGCGTGGTTGGTGGTGGTGTTGATAGTCATCTGACAGCGATGGTGGTGTTTTGTGTGGTTGGATGCGACAGTGGTGGTAGTGTTTTGTGTGGTGGTGGTTGTAGTTGTTGCGACTGTGGTGTTGGTACTGGTTGTCGTGAGGTGGTGGCAATTTTAGGGTGGGGGCGGCGACGGTGGTGGTTATTGTTGGTGGTATGTGACCAAGTATTTAACTGTGATATAAAAATTTGACAATATGTGATTGAAAAATAATATGTGACTAATAAATTTGAAAATATGTGATCAATGAAATTAACTGTGACTTATAATTTTTTGAATTTGTGACCTCGAAATCATCAGTGACTAATTAATTTGATAATATATGATATTGTGATCTATAATTATGTATATGTAACCATTAATTGTATGATGGTGACCTAATTAATAAATATTTTTAATTAATTATCTAATATATGAGTTTTGAATTATTAAACTATCTACCTGTCTTTTGAATTTGTGTAAACCATATGCTTGTCATATGAATTTTTCCCAATCTATCTCCCACTCGCACGGCTCGCCACTGAAGAACCTGCTGTCGTCGAGTCATTGAGCCTTTGTCGTCGGCCAGTGTCACCGCTGTGTGAATGAGCCTCTCTTCTTCTTCTTCTAGTTAATTTTTCATGCCATTGGAGAATGATTTGTAACCTGCTACAGGTTTGATTTACTTTGGGTATGCTTCATATTCTAGTCTTTTTGTTTGATTGACCTTTTTCATTATTAATTTCTTGATAGAAACATAAATTGTATTTGTTAATTTTTTACGTTACCTTTTTTTTTTTTTGCTGATTTGTTCTTCCTTTTTCAGTCGTAATCTTTTATGTTACTTATATATAGTTGGAATTTGGTAGCTGGGAAAATCAAGAAATAAATTTTTTAAAGAATGTTTCAGTTTTCTTGTTGTCTTCTATTGATATAATACTGTTTAGCTTATTTTTCACCAGTTTTATGCAGGGTTTTTCATTTTGTGACAGTAAAAAATGGAGAAATTTGCTACGTATTTGAGATTGTATTCTTACTCCCTCTCCATTAACTGCTGAATTTGTTCTGTATACCTTTTTAATAGTGCTTTTCGAGTGGTAAGATTATAATTCCACGTGTTGGTAAATATTGAAATGTTAATAAATGATCTCATTATTGTGGTCATCGACAGTCAATGATTAATGGCCGTCCTAGCTCTTTTTGTTCATACGCTAATTTTGGCCCAAAAAATCAGCCAATACCTAAAATTGTGCCTGCACTGAAAAAATTCCTTGGCTCTACCCATGCAACCAAGGATATGGACACCAGGACCACAACCACTTATAACATTCACTACACCACCATAATCGATCCCACCATTTATTGCATTTATTGTACAATGCCATCACCATTTGTACATGGCTTCTATCTCTCTCCGTCACTCTAATTAAATGGTGGGTGTTCAAACTCGGGCTTGAAGTCGCAGGGATTAGTGATGGCAGAAGGTGGCTGCGACTGACTTTGATGGATGTTGGGCGACAGTCGGTGACCGCCATTGATTTTCGCAGATAGCGATAGTTGCTAGGTTGAGGTTGTGGTCGGTTGGATTGGGTTAGGGCCTTGGGGTGGATGTTGGAAGGTGGAGAAGTCTCTGTTTGGATAGTGTGTTTGTATGGTTAGAAAAAAGTAACAAGTAAAATTATAATTTCAGACTATATAATCACAATTCTTCCTACCTGTCGAAAAAATATTTCACAAAAAGTCAACGACAAATATAGCCCTTGATTGGGCTCCAATTTTGTAATAGTAATATATTTCTCTTTCTTATTTTCAATCAGGCCATATATCTGACGTCTCAAGTGACAATGGATAGGACCAAATAAATGGCACAAGTCTTTTTGCCGATATATTACGCACCGGCAATTTATCCAAACACATTCTTATATTGTCCCATAAAATTGTTAACAATGAAAATTAAGTACGCAAATAAAATTTGTAACGTATTAAAAAACCAAACACAATATTGAACTATAATTATACAGTGCAATAAAGGGTAAAAATGAATTATTACGAGAAACTGGGAACATAAGTCTAGGTGATAGATGCTGAAAATAAAAGCATATGATGGCCATAAGTCCGTGAAGTGAACTAAATCAACGAGGTTTTGAAAATCGTAGATTCCAAGTTTCTATCGGTAAGTAAAATCGACTAGGTTTTGGAAGCCCCACATATATGATAAACAGTATAAGATTAGTTGGGTTGCAAGATAAAGGATTTATTGGAACAAAAAAAATGTGTGAATATCCCGGAACTAGCAAGTATCATTTTAACTGGAATGACAATTGTATTACAAAGTGCCATAACCTAAATCACTCACCAAAGAGGAAACTTGAAATCTTGAATATGCTAATTATTGCGTTAATGAAATTCAACAACTGATTTCTCAGTTTTATAAACATTTATAGGAAAACAAAGTCTTGAAATTACCTTGATGGGTGGTGATTGGGAATGTTAATTTTCCTAAACAATTTTTACCCAACTGGTAGTTTTCAAGGATAGTAGCCTGTGACGGTAAATCCCCTTCCAACAATCTCACCAGCACAAAACCATGCGAAGCACTCGAGCCCAAATAAAGCAGCAATACCAGCATCCTCAATCTTTAGCTCCTGCCTGTGTTTCCACATGTTCTTCACATAATCAAGTTCCTTCCAGAATGCCTCAGTACGACCAGGAATGCTGCAAATAAGTAACAGAAGTAACGAAACTAGTCAGTTGCTTGTGTTTGGGAACCAGAAACATGAAAGATGCAATGGATAATCACAAAATGACTCATTAAAATCAACAACTTAAGACGATAACAGGCCATCAATAAGTTACAATAAGCTATGCCAATGAAGCTAAATTCCACATGAAAAATTCACAAAAGAGTAAGCACTTACTATACAGTGGAAATTTCTGCTCTCGTGCAACGCATGAAATATCTTGGCCGAGTGAATATTTTTGAGAGAAATGAGATCAAGTAACCATTTGACCAGCTAAAATGCATTTTTTTTTTTTTTTTTTGGACAATTCTATTTCTTTCAGTGCATGGATAGATAAAACATACACTGCTTGGTCCAAAGAGATGAATGGAGAGGGCTACTGTTAGCAACTTGTTAAAAGAAGTAGACAATTGATCAGTAGAAACACGAACCTAAAGATTGAATCTTGAACCTGGAGTTCTCAAATATCATTAATTTTGGCAGTTTTATACCCCCAGGGCATCATTTTAAAAGGATGCTCTATTAAAAAATTAAATAATGCAATGGTTTAAAAAAATTGGCATTCATGTACTTGCTTTGGATATGCTAACTTACAACCATGAAAATCAATTTATAAGTTTGACTACCCACATTTATTAACTATTTATGGGGGGAATCAATTGAGTTTTCAGAGAATTTAAGGTGACAGTTGCACTTTAGTATCTAAAAGCATAAAAATAATTGTTAAACAGTCACCACTATTTTATTGCATTTGCTTCCACTTTCGATGTAATGTTTACCTCTTCTGGAATCAGTAGGTCCCCCACACAACTAGCATATTTTTCATCCATGTTAATCCTCAGTTGCTATCAAAACATTGAGCACCATATTTCAAGTAAAGTGTTAGGAGGAATTCCATTAAGGATATGAGAATGAAAGAAAATGAAATGTTGTCATCTACAAGTACTAGAAATCGAGAGGACTATTCACTGTTAGATGTACAGATCTGAAATTGGTCATCACAGTTATCCACCAATTTAATAATCCAAACATATTTCTTGACATCTTTCTGCTATCAGTCAGAAACATGCCAACCTTCTTAATCTGGCTCTACTGGTGAAGTTACATCAATTGAAATTTTGGGAAGTCCAGAGGAACCCTTTAAAAATAAGTCAAGTTGCTTCAAGAATTCAGTTGATGACTAATAAGACGCTCTGTTTCTTATGGTTCTGACATAGGTTTAACAGCCACCACTCACAAAATCATTTATTATGACAGAACTTCCATTTTTAGGTAACTAAATTTATTAAAACTTGGCTATCAAATAGAAAATATTATCTGTTGATTGACAGCATGCAAACAAATAAACCAAGATAGAATCATGAACAAGGGTTTCAGTAACATGCAATCAAACATAAATACGAGCGCAAATTTCTAAACCTTCAATTTTCCAAACTTATCCAATGAACCAGGTAGCAGAACAACATAGAATAAATACACGAGTTCAAATCCCAAGTCAAAGCATGAAATGCCTTGCAGGATTGGAATCAAAATCAAACATACAGCATGAGTGCTAATAAAATAACCTGGCAAGACGGGTGTAGAAGAGCTGTTTGGTCAATTCATTACACTTCTCCACAGTAGGTGGCTCTTGAATGTATTGTTTATTCTGCTCCAACAACTGCTTGTAGTAAGCAGTTCCATGCTTCGCCATAAAATTTGAGGCTTGGCACGCCTTGGATTGCAATTGCTGTAGCTTGGATGCCATTAACTCCCAGAGCAAATTCTATGCAAAAAAAAATAATAATAATAATAATATATGAACAAAAAACTGGTTTTCAACTCTGTGACATTCTGACCAGACGTATAACTGTTGATGCTTTAATAACTATGATATACAAACTTGTACACAATTAGAAGAGAGACAAAGAGAATCAAGATCATTTAGAGGAAAAGGGTGACATTAAGCACATCAACCAACAGAAAGATGTTGAAAATTAGTTGTAAAATTCGTGATATTTTCATCTTGAAGAGCTGCTGGAGTATCATTGTTATATAGCCCCTGTTTGGCCCACATTATTTCAAATTATAATTTTTGAAATAGTATTTTTTGGAGAATGTGTGGTTGAAAAAGAAGGGAAAGTATTTGGTTTATGTGTAATATTATTTTATGGAAGATTGTGTGGTTGAAAATAAGAGAAAGAATGATAAATTTTTAAATAATGGGGGCCAAACGGGGGCATAATATTCTTGCAACAAATAACCAGTAGGGCGGACCTGCTTCAGGTTTGACACTATGCCGTGCATGGAAGGGAGGCAAGTAGCAAGCTTTCTCAACTATGGTGAGAAGAAAACATGCTTCGAGGACAAAATCTTTCAGATAGCTCATAAGTGTTTGTCAGGGAAACATTATTCAACCACAAATTCTACTATAATATAATTTTACACGTAAACCCAAAACCTTTACCGGCTAGACTCTATCTCTATCCTATCTTTATTCCCTGCCTTCCATTTATAAACCAAATGCAGGCATAACCAAAAAAATCTAGTGGGTCGAATATGGGGATACAGAGTAAGGATTGAAGCCCATTTAGCTCTGCCAGGCACTGGACAGGGGTTAGTAAATGCATAGAGCCCAGTGTAGTGTGGTATAGTAGTAGGCGCTTCTAGGAATCTTCCTACTTTTTAATCACACATTCTTCAAAAATCAATGTTACAAAACCTATTTTTCTCAAAAAAATGGGGCTCAAGCAGGGGCTTAAAGGTCAAAGTCATATATTAATATTTAATATTAACTAAAGATCTTGTAAAACCCACAACTACTATCCACTTATCCACCAATCATTTCTATTACATTATAATTATAGCAACTTATAATTTTATCCAAACAAGCACTAAATTTGATATTTCAGAGATAAACATACTAGCTTCTGTTACAAGGATGGTATCATCTGTGTTTCTCTCAAATAATCAAAAGACCATATAATGCTTAATGAACCTATGGCCACCACATGTCTTCTTTTAATGGGGCATAAACTCATAAAAAGACTTGGAAACAGAAGGAATAAAAAGCTAGTGCAGATAAGTAATACAAACACCAGAATTTGAAGCAATCTGGAGCCACAAGATTTTAGTTTGGCATGACTTTAACATGATCTTGCAACAGCCTAGAGGAATTAAAAAACCAAAAACCTACAATATTCCTCTATAGTAAATCATTTTAGTAGATTTGGCTTCTTCTAAGAAGAAGACAAAATGTTGTGCATCCCTGATAAAATTACCTGAACCTCGGGGGGGTGAAGCACTCTCTTCTCTTCCTTTTCCCTGGCACCTACCCTCTCCCAAAATTCAGGATACAAATATGTACTGTGTCTAACTTGAGAAATACGATTCTGTCCCTAAAATATCTATTCTTCTAACCAAAATTATTCTCAATGAAACCATAAGTATAACCAGTTAGTGAGCTTACAGTACTCAGTCCAGGAGCAGATCTGACTTCACCCCCAAAACCATTACAGATCAAGCAAGAATCAATCCCAACCCTTTGCTTTACTTTTTCTTGCCAAACTTAAGAAAACCCACCCCAAATTTGACTGCCCTTCTGACATTCCAGCATCATCTCATCATTGATACCATGTACAGTTCCATCATTCATTCCTGAGAATGAATTTTAAAGAACCTTGGAAGGATGAAGCACTCTCTTCTCTTCTTTTTCCCTGGCTCCTTTCCTCTCCCAAATTCAGGATACCAAATGTGTTCCCTGTCTAACTAGAGAAATTCAATTCTGTCCCTAAAAATTGGATTCTTCTAACCAAAACTATTTCCAATGAAGCCGTAATTATAACTAAAGGACAATAAGAGATTTTCAAACTTAATAAACTACTTTCGAAAGTTAGTGGGTTTATAATACTCAGCCACTGAGTAGGTCTGACTTCATCTCCAAAACCATTACAGACCAAGCAAGAATCAACCAACCTTAGCTTTAATTTTCTTACCAAACTAAACAAAATCCACCACAAATTTGACTTCCCTTCTCAAATTCCAGCATCTTTAGATTCTAAGAAGTGAAACCGTGCAAAAAGAATCTTTAGATATTAACAAAATATCGGCTTTTAATCCAAACACCCCAAAAAAAAAAGGAAGAACTAACCCAACAAGACACAAAGCCAGATATGAGTAGTAGTTAGAAGATTCTAAATATGACAAGTCCCACTTGGATTCGAGAAGGCAATGAAGAACGGGAGCAAAATAAAATTGGATGTTTCTACCTGTAGTTTTGAATGAGATTGTCCCAATTATGTCTGGTTATAAAATAGCACAGAAACCCCAGTTTTGGTGCTTATCACCTTATCCTCTGTGCCTTACATGCGTTTCAGTCCACATCAGCTAAAAACTTGAACCAAAACCCCCAGAATCTGGTCCTTGGTATAATATTGGCAACCTGATCCTTATTTTAACAATGAAATCCTAACTCAAAAACTAAAACACTGGGTTTTTAGCAAGCGGATAAACCCAGGATGTCTAGTTACATAACCGCCAGTTCGTCAATTTTGTGCGAAATTCATTTTATTTGCCTCACTCTTTTATCATGATGATAGAGCAAAATATTCCCTTAAATATCACTTGCCTGGCGCAAGCCATCGGTTCATTGGTAACAACATGTCAATCAAAAAAGTGATGAAAGACTTTATTAACTCTACCTGGCGTAATTAACATCCAGTAAAACTTTTTTTTATATCAAATTGATGCTAATTCCCACGAGATTTTCATTTACTGTTATGTTTCTAGGTTTTTTTTAATGTGTTTCAGTTATTTAATCAAATAAATAATAATACACAACATCTACCAAATGTGAGATAGTGAAAATGTTAAAAAGAACATTGTTTTCTACCTTCAATAACAAATAGCAAAGAGGAAAAATACTGGCATTTATTACCACAACAAAATTATTTTAAAGAGACAACAACTTCGCTTAAAAACTCGTATAATGTAAATTAAATAACATTAATCTTATAAATATTTTTTACTCACAAAACCCACAATAACAAGAAAAAGAGAGAAATAGCTCACGATCACAACTAAATGCAAGTAATGACATCAAACTTAAAACTAAAATCACAAGCCATACAACAGATCTGAAAATTCAATCAAAACCCCAGATACAATAAACTGTGAACCTGAATATACAGTAGGTTTCATTAAAAAGGTAGGTTTCAATTACCTCTCTTTACTTTTCCCGTTGTTTTGCAGAGAATATGTAATTCTAAAACAATGGCAAGGGTTTTTGCTGCTCTTTGTTTTTTTAAAGCGGAGAGTGTTTACACTACTGAAATAGGGAGACAATGAGAACCTATCGCACTATTTTTAGCTTAAAAGTAAATTTTAAGTAAAAATTAAGCCTGTGTTTGGATTTCTCTTGTTAAAATTAATGGTTAACCTTTTAACTTTTCAACAACTAAGCACCTGTTTAGTACACATTACAATTTTTATTTTCATTTTTCAATAAAATAATATTTTCCATCACATCAATAATTTTTCCTTCTTTTTCAACCACACATTATCCATCAGTCTATTGTTACAGAATACATTCTTCCAAAATAATGTGACTCAAACACACCCTAAAAATGAAATTCATACAAAGGCTAAAGTTAGCCCTTGTATGATGATTTTTTGAAGAATGTGTGATTAAAAATAGAGAAAAATTATGAATTTTACGTCTATAATTATTTTATCGAGAGATTGTTTGATTGGAAATGAATTTATGAAAAATTATTTCAAACGGGGACTTAATTTCACTTATCTATAAACTATTTTGTTATCTAATCACCCAAGTTGATTAGAGTGCTTTGAGCCTCGTTTTACCCAAATAATAATAATAATAATAATAATAATAATAATAAGTTTTGTAGTTGTGATTTTTTAAGAATGTGTAATTAGAAAATAAGAAAAAAAAATATTTATAAACATTTTTAATTAGAGAAAATTATGCCCCCACACCTATTTTTTAATAAATATTTAGAATATATTGTGCAACTTTTTAAACCATAAATACTATTTTTATATGGTAAAATAGAAAATGTGAAAAACTAACCGGATCATATTATTCATTACTTAACTAATTTTACTCCGACAAATGCACCCTTAAATTATGCTCCAACAAACAAGTCATTAACATGTCAAACTAATCATAAAATTCCAAAAATCTTGTCGTTCCTTATTCCAAACCAAAATCCCCACCAAATAGTCTCTCCCTTGAATCACCCATCAAGAAATTTCTAAAACATAATCTCCAATTCGTTCTTCTATAGATCTACCGCAAAGAATAATACGCACCATATCATACATATCCACCATTTGATTCTCATTTTCCGTTAATTAGGGTTTTATCACTTGTGCATGCAATTTGTATATATTTTATTTTTGAAGCTGTCTATGATGTTAGTATCATCTAACTGATTCAGCTTCATTTCAACAAAAAATGTTGAATTATCCAATCTGATGTTTCTTATCTTTGTATAGAAATGGATGCAGTAAATGTATTTTGTAATGAATGGCACAAATACGTTTGATTTCCTTGTTTTGTTTGGTTGCAATTACATGGGCTTTGTCGATATGATAGCGAACGAGCTGAAAGTTGATAGGAGACATCCCTATATCAAGATTGAGTATAATGCATATGTGAAAATATTCCCAATTCAAATAACGAATGACAACTTTCTGCAATTTTAATTAGGGCTTAAGCGTAGGGATCCACGTATCACAACGTATGCATTACGTATCAACACAATTGAGGTCGTACAATTCACAATTGCACAGACAAACGACGAATTCCCCACTGTAAAAGTAAGGATGAGCAGGGTGATTATCACATTACAAATTTTAAAAAATACGACACGAGTTACATCTAATTGAAACACGACGTATGATGTCGAACATTACCTTGAATTTTTAGATGTTGAATCTTGTAAAAACGTTCCAATTGAGCCGAGTTCTAGAATGTAGTAGTATGAAATCGCATGGTAATTATTCAACTTACGACAATGATTGTTTTTTGTCATCATCAATTTTTTGAATTGCTTATTCAATTTAGGAAATTGCATTAATGGAGAACGTGAAATAAGTTGAATTCAAAAAGGGGTTATTGGATAATGTGGGGAAATACACGTAAATGACCCAAAATTGAAACCATATTTCAAGAATGACCTTTGACTATTTTAGAAATTTAAAGTTCCAAAAATACCCTCAATATAAAAGGTTTCAAAACAAGTCATTCTATTATAAAATAGATTTCATTTCAGTCCTCCCCCCCCCAGCCCCAGCCCCAGCCCCAGCCCCAAATTCGTATCAGAACCTTAGAAATCATAAAAATTGAAAATACCGAGGATATAGAAACTGAAGTTTATGAAGGGATAGAAGGATATGCTTTAAAAGGAAAATTTGATTGGGATAAATTTAGAAAAATTAATAAAGTAGAATTAAATCTTAAGCCACCAGGAGAAAATAGATTATTTAATATTTTAGGTTCAGCCTTTAAAAGAAAAAAATTAGTTATTAATGAATATCACGAGATAGAAAAAGTCATAGATATCAAACATACACAAGGAAAAATAAAGTTAAATTTAATAACAAAAAGAAATATTAATGAATTCTTAGGAAAATTAAAACAAGAAAAAAGAAGTAAAATATCTTATGTCTACCTTATTGGAGTACAAATAATAATAAAATCATGTTTTAAAAAATGAATTAATATCCTATAATACTTAATTTACAAGATGAAAGATGTATAACTGCAGAAAATGGAAATTTAGGAATAGTTAAAGGAAATTTAGCCTATAAAAAATTAAAATTTACTTGTTATCCAAGATATTGTGTGCATATAAATGATAAAAATTTAGATGATTGTCTTAGTCTACATTTTAAGATGACTAATAAAATACTAAAAGATGATAATAAAGTCTTTACTATATCAAGAATTATATTGTTATACAAATAGTAATTATGGAAACATATATAAGGAAAAACCTTTTATAGAAATCGATGAAAAATTTAGAGAAATAGGAGAAGCAATTCTACTTAGAGAACAAGATATTGAGGAAATAGAAAATTTTGAGATATGACATGATGATGCTATAAGTATTGATCAACCTTTAATACCAAAACAAATAACTTATAAAGAAAATAAGATAATTATTGGAAGTAGTAGTACCGCAAGACATAGTATTTCAAAAATAAAACAAAATAAAAATAGTAGTGTCTATGGAATTAAAAGAAAATTATTTAATGGAAATAAATGGATAAATGAAAATAGAATACTTATTGATACTGGAGCAAGTCAGAATCATATTTGCTCTCTTATAGATGAATGAATTAAAAAGAAAAAAGTAGAACCCTATAGTTATAGAGATTTTGAAGGAAAAATAAACTCTTGTGATATCATAGGACAAGTTCAAATTAAACTTGGAAGTTTATTATTAAACATAGAATGTTATATAGATAATAATATGAATTTTGATGAACATCCAATATTATTAAGAAATTCATTCTTAGATAGTCTAGATAATTATAAAATAGACAATGAATTAATTCTTATTATATATCAAAGAATAACTACATATTGCCCTAAAGAAAAATGAGTAGAGAAATAAAATTTTCAATAAGTGTATAT
>JAGHKM010000037.1:0-87475 GCA_019097785.1 Fraxinus excelsior
GTACACTCATCCCCCCAAGGTTTTGGATTTTTGTGTAGCCTTTGAAAAAGAGGTGCACAAATAAGTCTACTGCTTTTAATAAAGTCGGAGACATAGTTAACACATCCAAGAAATCTTTGAAGTGATGTCTTATCAATAATTTGATCAGGAAATTTATCAGTAAAGTCTAAACTTCTTTGAATAGGAATAATGGTATTTTGGAAAATATTATGTCCAAGAAATCTAATTTTTGTTTGACAAAGAACAATTTTCTTAGCCGAGATGGCAAGTCCATTATTCTTAATAATTTTAAAGAAAATGCCCAAATGTTTGAAATGCTGTTCTAAACTATTAGAATAGATTAAAACATCATCAATATAAACAATAATGAAATTTTGATAAGGATTAAAAATATCATTCATGATTTTTTGGAATTCTGAAGGAGCATTTTTGAGACCGAAGGGCATAACATTCCATTCGTATTGTCCGAAAGGAACATTAAATGCAGTTTTATATCGGTCTTCTTCTTTAATTTGAATCTGCCAGAAACCTGATTTTAAATCAAATTTTGAAAAAATGATGGATTGAGATAATCTATTGAGCAGATCCTTCTTTTGAGGAAGGGGATAACGCATCCATTGAAGAGCAGAGTTGAGAGGTTTGTAATTGATAACGAGTCTAGGAGTTCCTCGTTCAATTTCAGCTTGATTGAGTACATAAAACGCAGAACAACTCCAGGGAGATTTGCTAGGTCTGATGAGACCTTTTTCAAGCAAGCAAATCTTTGATTTCTTTTGTACAAAATTCAAGTATTTCCTTATTCATTTGAATAGGTCTTGATTTTGTAGGAATGTTGATTTCAAGGAAGTCAGGAGTGTAAGGAAGAGAAATAATATGCTTCTTTCTATTCCAAAAAGCATTAGGAATAGTAGAACATATTTCTTTCTCGAATTTGGAGAGAAAACTTGAAATTTTTTCTTTATTCAAGGTTTCTCGTAATTGACTTTCAACTCTTTGAAATTTAATTTCTTCTTTGAGAAATAAAATATGTTGCTTTTTGAAATTTATATTGTTAATAAGTTGAGAAACTGAAGCCTCTTTCAGAGAAAGAACTTCTCTAGAAGAAGGTGGATCAGTAAATTTAAAGAACAATTCTTGTCCAAAAACTTGAGTTTTTAGTCCTTGAGCTGAAGCCTGAAAAGGATAAATTTGGACAATGAAAGGAGTTCCTAAAATAACTTGTTGATCAAGATCTTTAACAAGATAAAAAATATTTTTGAAACAAATGTTTGAGTTACAAACATGGGCTTTTGAAAGTTTATATTGAATATTCAATTTTTTACCACTAGCACCAAAAAGACGCTCAGTAGTTTTTTCAAAATATTTTGTAGGAATTAAACCTTCTCTAATACAATTTTGATCAGCGCCGGAATCAATAAGAACTCTAGTTGTTAATTTAAAAGTTTTATCAACAACTATAGTCATATTGCAGTACCATTTCTGAAGTTGAATACGGTTAATAACATTAACCTTTTCTTGTTCAGAAAGAGTTTGATTGATAGGGGTAGAAGGATGATTGTATTGTTTGAGATACTCAAGTTCACTGTCATTATCAGAATGACTAGAGGAACTATTTTCGGAAGCACGTAGATTTGAAGTTTTGAGAAAAGCAACTTCAAATTTGATATCTTGAACTTGTTTTTGGAGGAAAGAAATATCAGACTTCATAGAATTGATTTCTGATTTAAGATCAGAATCAGTGGATTTTGAAGATGATGTCTCTTGTCGAAATCGAGAATAGACATTTTTCATATCAAAAATTTGAGCTTGAGGTTTATTTGAAGGAAGGAGCTGAGAAAATTTATTTTTCAGCTGAGGATCTTGAATTTGATCAACAATATCTTGAATAAGTTCTTCTTCCCTAGTAAGAACGTTTATAGTTTTGCAACCACAAACTTGTTTACTTTGAGAAGAGTGATTTGAAGAGGATGAGTCTGATTCAAAATCAGAATCTTCTTGATTTTGATGAATTTCTTCAATTTCGAAATCAGAAGAATGATCTGATTCAGAATTAAGGAGATTCAAGAGTTGAAGTTTAACATCTTCATCAATTTGAAGATTGTTAATCTTTCCTTGGAGTGGACATTTATTGGAATAATGTCCCTTTTGATGACATTTGTAACAAGTGGCTTTGATGGTATTTTGAAATCTTGGATTCTTTTTCTGAAACTTCTTTTGAAATTTTGGTTTCTGAAAAGATGAATCCTTTTCCTTTCTTCGAAATCTCTTTCTATAAAAAGGTAAAGGTTTTTTAGATTTATTTTTGGAAGGAGGAACAATTTTTTCAAAACCATATTGTTCACAGAAAGATCCAAGTTCTTTCTTAGAACCAAATTGGTCGTTTTTGAGTTTGGATTTTAATTTGATATCATTACAAAGAGAAAGACCCTCTTTGTTGATATAACAAATTAATTCTCCAAAGGTAAGGTTTTTGAAAGGAATTGAATTATTATTTTGAGCTCGGATTGAACTTCTAACCTTTTCTGCAAAAAGTTTTGGAAGTCCAGAAATGAATTTCTCTTTCCAAAATTCATTATTGCAATCTTCACGGACCATAACTCTAGATAGATAAATATCTTTATACCATCTAAAATCATGTAATTTTGGACATGAAAGATTCATTAGAATCTCGGAAGACCTATCTTGAATGAGTTGAGGGGTTCCAATGAAGTGCTTGATGATAGAATAAACGAGAGTAGTAAAACAGTCAGTGACTGGATTACCATTTTCCATTTTGAAAGATTGAAGAATCTCTTGACGATTTTCTTCAGAAAGATAGTAATTCCACCATCCTTTAAGTTGACCGGTAAAACCTATAATTAAATTATTACAGGCAGATTTTGCATCAATACCCTTTGCAATATAGGCTGATAAACAGACAGCCATTTTTTCAAGGGTTTGAAGGAGTTGGAATTCAGTCATCCTATCAATATTCCATTCGATAAAATCGTTTCCGGAATATATTTCAGAAAACTGTTGAAAAGATCTTTCTTCTAAAAGAAGATCAGGATGAGAAGGTCTGGGATAAAAAGTAGGTAGATTTTGAGATTTGAAGTGTTTTAAAGCATTGACTTGAAGAGGTTCTTCTTCAATAAATTGATTTTCTAAATTTTCAAAAGAATCGACCGTGTTAACATTATCTTTTGTAAATGAACTTAATTTTGAAAATTGTCTGGTAAGTTCTTCAAGAATTTTATTCTCAGAATTCAAATCTTTTCCAAGCTTTGGAGAAAGAGATGATTCTATAGGTTTGAAAAGAAGAGGAACAGGTTTTTTTTCTTCAGATTTTGATTTTGAAAATTCTCTATAATTTGAAAAATTATCTTTGGAAGACTGTCCAACTTCTGAATTGCTTTCAATTCTGGAAAGTTGAGAACAGACTGAATTTAAAACAATATTTGTAAAATTATTCTGAGATTGAAGATTCTTAACATCACTGACTTTAGCAGGACTGTTAATACTTCTTTCTTCAGAAACTTGTTTGAAAGGAGAAGCTGTAACTTCAGCTTTTCCATGAGGAAAAATAATTTCTTGAAGAGGTGGATGTTCAGATTGAACAATTTGTTTTGAAGCAAGAGTCCATGTCTTCTTAGAATTTGTTTGAACAGATTTTTTCTTTGGAAATTTCTTAAAAACTTTGAAATTAACCCAATCAAAGAAACTTAAATCTTCTGGAAAGTCAAAAAATTCTTTCCAGTAATCTTCAAGTTCTTCTTTTGAAAACATTTGACGAAGATTTCTTCTTAATGCTTTAACAGCAGGAGTTTGGTCAATTTTGAATTCTCTTCTTCTATCAATAGAAGATGAGATAACATTGAGTTGACTTGAAAGTCTCTGAGAAGAATCAAATGAAGGTGGTAACATGTCAGAGACAGTGGGAGATTGTGGATCAGAAGAAAATTCTGATAATTCAGATTCTTCTTTTTCTCCAGAATATTGAGTTTTCGGAACTTGAGGAGCAAAATTCACATTTCTTAGTTTAGAAGTGGAATTTCGTCTTCTATGAAGAGGAATATCAAGAGACTCAGAAGCCTCAGAAGTTTCAAAATTTTGAAATCTAGATCTAGACGAAGCAGACTTGATTAGTTTTGGTTTTTCAAAACTAACTCTAATACTTCCGTCAGGAAAATAAAGAATATTTTGAGGAGTATTTCTAACCGGAGTAGGAATTGGGTTTTGAGCGTTCTCAAAATCCCAATGTAAGAATTTTTCTTGAAGATTCCAAGGTACACGCTTTGGAATCATAACATTTGAATGTAAAGGATTGACTTCAACCAAAAGACTTTCATCTCTAGGAGAAGATCGAAGAGCACGAATATTGAGTTGAGTATTGAGAAGCTTATAATATACTCTGTATATCAAAGCAAAGGCTTTTGAACGATTATCAACTTCAAAATTCTTGGTTTGAATTTTTAAGTTGAGAGCTTGAAGAATAGCACCATCTTGGAGACTAATTGAAAAGTTAGGATAGCAGTTTGAAAATACTGGACCACGGGGGGATGGTATGGGCCATTCCCCGAGTCAGGATATGTGGTTAGGGTATCCATTCCTGTCAACATATGTTTTCGGGAGACAAATGGTATCAGAGCCAAGTTGAAAGGCTTGGAAAACTCGGTGGCGAGGGTTCGAAACTCTGGGCAGAGGTATCAAGTCCTGCGTAAGTCCAACGAAGGAGGAGTAGGTAATCAGTCCTTCAAAGCCGGGGGGGATGGTATGGGCCATTCCCCGAGTCAGGATATGCGGTTAGGGTATCCATTCCTGTCAACATATGTTTTCGGGAATGGATACCCTAACCGCATATCCTGACTCGGGGAATGGCCCATACCATCCCCCCCCGGCTTTGAAGGACTGATTACCTACTCCTCCTTCGTTGGACTTACGCAGGACTTGATACCTCTGCCCAGAGTTTCGAACCCTCGCCACCGAGTTTTCCAAGCCTTTCAACTTGGCTCTGATACCATTTGTCTCCCGAAAACATATGTTGACAGGAATGGATACCCTAACCGCATATCCTGACTCGGGGAATGGCCCATACCATCCCCAAAGATGACCCAGGGGATAGGGGCTTCAAGGGATGAGAAAAACTTGAATAAATATTGCAAAAGAAAATGAAGAAGATAAAGATAGTATTAATCTTTGAAAATGATACAAGAAATTTGAACTTGCAGAGAGAAACTTAACTCTAGGCTAAATTAGCTCTTTCTTTTGAGTGTCCTTACTTTCTCTTGAATTTTCTCTCTTTGAGTGAAGAAACTCTCTTGTGAGGAAGTCTGCAAGAACATTTTCTTTTCCTGGTATAAATAGAATTTTGAAATCAAAACAGGACAAAATAGCCTGCCATCTAGCAAAGATTTGCTTTGAAACAAGATTTTTGACGTCTTTTTGAAGAACATCTTTTGAGGCTTTGCAATCAGTTTTTAAAACAAAAGTTTTATTGATCAAATCACAAAGAACTATTGAAAGAATTTCCTTTTTGATAGTGGAATAGTTAATTTGAGGTCCAGTCCAAATACCAGAATAGTATCTGACTAACTGTTCAGTTTGAGACTTTTGAGGTATTTGCTTTAAGACTCCACCGAATCCTATGTCTAACGCATCAGTCTCGACAATGAGATTAGCTGTGGGATCAATAATTGAAAGGCATGGGATACTTTTGACTGCTTTTTTGATATTTTGAATTGCACTTGTACACTCATCCCCCCAAGGTTTTGGATTTTTGTGTAGCCTTTGAAAAAGAGGTGCACTAGACTCGTTATCAATTACAAACCTCTCAATTCTGCTCTTCAATGGATTCGTTATCCCCTTCCTCAAAAGAAGGATCTGCTCAATAGATTATCTCAATCCATTATTTTTTCAAAATTTGATTTAAAGGCTACACAAAAATCCAAAACCTTGGGGGGATGAGTGTACAAGTGCAATTCAAAATATCAAAAAAGCAGTCAAAAGTATCCCATGCCTTTCAATTATTGATCCCACAGCTAATCTCATTGTCGAGACTGATGCGTCAGACATAGGATTCGGTGGAGTCTTAAAGCAAATACCTCAAAAGTCTCAAACTGAACAGTTAGTCAGATACTATTCTGGTATTTGGACTGGACCTCAAATTAACTATTCCACTATCAAAAAGGAAATTCTTTCAATAGTTCTTTGTGTTTCTAAATTTCAAGACGATTTGATCAATAAAACTTTTGTTTTAAAAACTGATTGCAAAGCCTCAAAAGATGTTCTTCAAAAAGACGTCAAAAATCTTGTTTCAAAGCAAATCTTTGCTAGATGGCAGGCTATTTTGTCCTGTTTTGATTTCAAAATTCTATTTATACCAGGAAAAGAAAATGTTCTTGCAGACTTCCTCACAAGAGAGTTTCTTCACTCAAAGAGAGAGAAACTTAGATCTCGGTGAGAAGTTTCATTTTCAATCTTTTCTCCTCAAATATCTTTTCAGAACATGGAAACTAGTTCTCTTTGTTCTTCAAAAATTTCTCATTTCGATGAAAGAATTTTCTCTTTCATGTGTTGTGTCAACAAGGTAGCAACATGCTTACCTTTTGATATCAAAAGGATGATTTTTGACAAAGCAAAAATCAATAGATCAAAAGAAATTTTTGATGCAAAAATACATCTCCTTTATGGTAGAAATTTTTCTGCTAGAAGAGAGAGAGCAAAGAAGTTCAATATGTGTCCCAAATGTGGAAACTATTTTCATGATAATTCTGGTATCTGCAAGTGGAGATCAGAAATGCTCAAAATGAGAAATGATGACAGACTACACTGGCTGAAGTATGGGTTGAGTAATGAAAAAGAAAGACCATACAGAAGGCGTAGTTTACATAATTCTATTCAAAATCGTTTGAAGACTCTTTAATTCTAAGGCATTTATTCGTCTTCTTCTTTAAAATATTTTGCTTTTAGTATCTCAAGTTTATGAATTTTAAAAGAAAATGTAATTTAAATTCTTGATCATTAGCTTCAAAGAAGGGATGATGGCTTAGGCAGCAATTGGTTAGCTTATTCTGCTTGGTTGCCCGTGTTTGCCGAGGAAGGCGTTTTGGGTATGCAGTTGCTTGGATTCAGTTGTATGCCGCATCGATTGACTGGAGTTGCTATGAAGTCAAGAACTAAATTTTTCTTTCTATTGGAAATTCAATAAACTTCTTTTACTAGAAATGAAGTATCAAGAAGAAGGAGATGAATAAAAGCAAGAAGAAATGTATTGTCTTCAAGAAGAGAAAGATGAGAATTGAGACTACGTTCAAAGTTTTGGACTTCTTTCAAAATTACCAATTCAAAGAATACTTTGTCAAGACATCATCATTGAAGAAATTTTGCTTTCACCAAAGTAAAAGCAAGAACTCAAGAATATTGCTTTTCGGAAAGCAATTCAACATACGAAGACGTTTTCAATATTTTCCTTCATTGTAAGACAGAGCTAATTTAGCCTAGAGTTAAGTTTCTCTCTGCAAGTTCAAATTTCTTGTATCATTTTCAAAGATTAATACTATCTTTATCTTCTTCATTTTCTTTTGCAATATATATATATATATATAACTTGTGTACAAGTTATTTTTCCATATATTACTTTTGCATGTTTAGTATATTTTTTTCAATACAATTGTGTTCCTATATTTAAGATTTTATAAGTAGTTAAGTAATAGTTAATTCTCATTTAGTTCATTCTGCCATAATGAGATCATTCACTTTACACCTTTGATTTGATAATTTCCCACCGGTTAATAAAAGCACCAGTTTAGCCCTCTCCCCCCCTCTGTGAGGGTTGAATCTTCCGCAGAGACACATAATTTCAATCTCCTTGGTTACAACTGTGCTCATCTTTTTTATGGCTACTGATTTTCCACGAAAAACCCCATGTTCATGCAACTTCATTTAGGATATGCTCATGTAGTTTCCACATCTTTTTTTCCATCTACCATTTGGAGAAATTCGCTTTCTCCGTGCGCGCACGGAGAGTATTATTTCTCTCCGTGTTGTGCCCGCACGGAGAAACACTCTCCGTGCGCGCACGGAGAGACACCCTCCGTGCGCGCACGGAGAGTGATCCTGCAATGTCACGGAGAGTAACGTGACTCTCCATGCGCGTACGGAGAGTAGCATCACTCTCCATGCGGGCACGGAGGTGCACCCTCCGTGCACGCACGTTCCCGTGTCTCCGATTTTTTTTTAAAATATAATATCATTCTCCATTTTTTTAAAGTTTCTTTAATTATTACATACCTACATAAAATTATTACGTATTTACATTTCACAAAAATAATAGAAAATATTCAATTCCATACATACATGAAAATCAAAATTCCTTTCGGGGGCGCTGCCCCCTCGACCCCCGCGACTTGACCGGGCAAGTCGATCCCCGTCGGGGGCGTTGCCCCTGAACCCCCACGAGGGGCGTTGCCCCCTCGACCCTCGCGACCTGACCGGGCAGGTCGATCCCCGTTGAGGGCGCTGCCCCCCTCCCGAACCCCCGCGACGCCTATCTTTTTTCCAATTCTACTATATTGCCTCTAAATAAATCACTACAACCTTCATCTTGATGCGCCCACACAGAATGTTCAGCATTTTTATTTTTTTACATTTACAATTTTACAAATATATATTTTTCTATTAATTAATAATCACTACACATTTGTTAACAATTTTTAAAGTACATAACATTCACAATAAAACACAATAATAATAATAATAATAACGTTAATTAATAAATCATTCAAACATCTACATTTTTCCCATTTCTACCATACTGACTTTAAATGTCTAATTTGTCCTATAGATTTACCTACAATTGTTGACTTCCCAACCCTATCCTTAAGGAACCCAAAAGGCAAAAACCAACAACTTCTTCTCCACGCTTTACCCTCGATATCAAATCCAAATTCCTTACCTCAATTCTCTACCGACTGTTAGTGCAAAAAATATCTTCATCGAGCTCACAAAAGCAATTGGAATTGAGCTTTAACTTACAATAACTAATCCATCTTTCCGTGTTGGAATTCCCACTGCAAATATAAGAACACTGTGAGGATTTTCATATCTTTGTTGCATTGAAAAAATTAGTTTAAATCGAAATAGGCCTTATGTGTTGTAAGAGCTAATAGAAAACTTCAAGATAAATTAAATTTGTGTGTGGAAGTTTTCAAATAAATATCATAAGGTATATGTGTTCCTTCTCTTATCTTCTTCAAATCATACCAAATTTTGAACATGCAAGATCCTTTCATCTGCCAATCCTATATTTTTCTAAATATATTGAATTAGTTATATAATTCTGTCTTTTTAATTATGTATTCTTTTTTGGAATTCTTTGTGGCTGATGGAATAGAGATAGACATGTTCAATTTAAAGAGTTTGCTTTGTATTTGAAATATGGATGATGTTAATTTAACTGAGTACCATGGATTATTGTCATTCCATTTTCTAATCCTTCATTTTATTATGGTTGGTGGGTATTTTTCTTTGATTCCGTTTTTTTGTGTATTTGGGCTACTTAATTATTTCTGAGTATGAAAATAAATTATTTCTTCGACTGTACTGGACAGTTTGCATTAGTTGAAAATATATAATTGAGATTTTATTTCCACTTATTTTTCTTCACTTTTTCTTGGTTGCTCTTAGCCTCAACTATTTCGTATATTGTTGTCATGGATGTTCGGAATTCCGATGAAGTTATTGCTCCTTTAAACTTCGAAATAATGTCCTCTCGCCAACAAGAAACCAAAAGGCAAAGAGAGCGACGGCAACGGCTTCGTACTGGACGCACTGATCGTCGCAAAAGAATAGCATTTGGACATAATAATTCTGATGCCGGTCCTATGTCATCTGAACATAATAATTCCAATTCTGTGCGAATACAATCTCCTATGATGAATCATGATTTCCAAGATGTTGAGGTTTCTACTTCAAGAAACCAAGATTCTCCTAATATTTGCAGCTTTGAATTACAAAAAAGTTTTAATATATTCAACATACCAATCACTTCATATGTTTTACCTACATGTACTATTTGTAAACATTGTAGTGCAAGAAAATTTTATAGAGAAAGCAAAGGTTTCTGTTGCTCTGATGGAAAAGTTCATATTCCTATTCCTGATTCGTCCGCTGAATTGTACAACTTATTTACGTCCAAAGAATCCAAAAATATGGAATTCAAGAAGCTTGTAAGAGGGTATAATAATCATTTTGCTTTTACTTCATTTGGTGTTAAATACGACAAAAATCTTTTCAAATCATACAAATATATTTACACATTTCGAGTACAAGGGCAAATATATCATTATGTAAATAAACTTATCTCACAAGACAATACGCCTTCTTATATGCAGTTATATTTTTATGACACGGACAATGAACTCAAAAATCGTATCCAAATTTCAGAAAACTTTGTTCAAGATACTTTGATTTATTTACTTGAAATTTTGAAAGTAAATCCATATTGTAGATTTTTTGGATCTTTATCTAATATACCTAACTTGGAAGACCATGAAATACACATAAGATGCGATCCAGGACTTGATCAACGCGTCTTTAACACTCCAATAGTATCTCAAGTAGCTGGTATATGGGTGGAAGACGATACGAATGCCAATGTTCGCGTTCGTGATATTATTATACATGGTCATTCTAATGATATACATAGAGTCCATTATTATTACGGTTGTTATGATCCTTTGCAGTATCCATTATTTTTCCCATACGGGGAATCTGGTTGGCATGAAGGGATTAGGAGATGTATGACGACCTCTGTTCAACCTACTTCTGAATTTGATGTTATACCTTCAACAGTAATTTCTGCAGCTGAATTTATCGAACACGAAAATAAAGGTTCGTAAACAATTTTTTTTTCCATATTTATCTCATTTGTATCGTGTAAATTTATAAATGAATGATCACTTTTTTGTAGTGCTTAGTGGAACGAAGCACCGATCTCAGGTTTCTTGTCGAGAATATTATTCATACAAGCTGCAAATTCGACCTTACGGTAAGTCTGTTTTGCTTCATAGTGGTCGATTGTTTCAGCAATATGTCGTAGATATGTATGTTAAGATTGAAACTGCAAGATTAGACTATTTTCGTAATAATCAAAAACAAATTCGAGCGGAACTTTACCAGGGTATTGTAGACAGTGTTCAAACTGGAGAGACGAGAGGCTGTAACATTGGAAGAAAATTTATTTTGCCACAGTCTTTTACATGTGGTCCTAGAGATATATTAATGAGATATATAGATGCAATGGCTATTGTGCAGCGTTATGGAAAGCCAGATATCTTTTTGACTATTACATGTAATCCAAACTGGTTAGAGATTAAGCAAGAACTAAAACACAATGATGAGATTCAAAATCGCACAGATTTAAATGCACGTATATTTAGATCAAAATTAGAAGAGTTGAAAGATGATTTATACAAAAAAAATATCTTAGGACCTGTTGTTGCACATATATATGTTATTGAATTTCAAAAAAAAAGGTCTTCCTCATGCACATTTTTTATTGATTTTCAAATCTGGACACAAAATTTGTTCTGCTGTAGATGTTAATAGAATAGTTAGCTGTGAAATTCCTGACCAAACCAGACATCCTCATCTTCATTCCGTTATTGTTAAACATAATATGCATGGTCCTTGTGGATATTTGAATCCCGATAAATTCCCTAAGGATTATTGTAATGTCACTACATTTGGTGACAACTCATACCCTTTGTATAAACGTAGCAATAATGGTATTTGTGTTAAAGTTAGGAGTCATATGTTGGATAACCGATGGGTCGTGTCGTACAATTCTTATTTAAGTGCAAAATTTGATTGCCACTTAAATGTCGAAGTATGCTCTTCTATTAAATCTGTAAAATATTTGTATAAATATGTGTACAAAGGACATGATCAAATTAATTTTTCAATTGCACCAACTGAAATAATGAAAGAAATTGATGAAATTTTTGTTTATCAATCTGCTAGATGGATATCTCCACCTGAGGCAATGTGGAGGATTTTATCGTTTAATTTAGCAGAAATTCATCCAATTGTTTACTCTTTACAACTTCATCTTCTAAATCATCAACAAGTACGATATAATGACGACGATGATTTAACTACTATTATTGAGAATGAAGATACAAGACGAACAATGTTAACAGAATTTTTTAGAGTCAATGAAACAGATGAATTTGCTCGTACATTATTATACCGAAATTTTTCAACACATTTCGTTTGGAATTCATCTAAGAAAATTTGGACTCCCAGAAAGAAACATATTGTCATAGGCCGAATTGTTTCAGCAAATCCTTCTGAAGGCGAACGATATTTCCTACGGGTACTTCTCAATCATATTCGAGGTCCAACGTCATTTCATCATTTACGAACTTTAAATGGAGTAACTGTAAGTACATATCGAGAAGCAACACTTTTACATGGCTTGTTAAGCGGAGATAATCATTGTGAAGAATGTCTATCTGAAGCTATTGTTTATAACATGTCTACTTCTTTAAGACGTCTGTTTGCTACACTTCTTATACTCTGCAACCCTGATCATCCAAAACTACTATGGAATAAATTTAAGAGTTATATGACAGACGATTACGTGCATGAAAATAAACCTCCAGATGTTGCTGAATTACATGCATTGGAAGACATAAATTCTATTCTAGAATCATTGGGTAAAAATATAAATGATTATGAAATAGTGTCATTCAATGTTAATATAGATGAAAATGAGAGGTTGACAAGAATGATTGCAGAAGAGACGACAAATTTAGATATTGAAGGGGGTTACGCTTGTGCAGCAAGCTTAAATGATGGACAAAAAATTGCGTATGATACTATCATGGAAAAAGTAAATTGCAATTCAAGTGCAGTTTATTTCATTGATGGTCCAGGAGGAACATGTAAAACTTTTCTATATAAAGCACTCTTAGCTGGTGTGAGGTCACAAAATTTAATTGCTTTGGCTACTGCATCGTCTGGAGTATCTGCATCTCTTTTACCTGGAGGACGAACAGCTCATTCAAGATTTAAAATTCCATTGGAAACAATTGGTCAAGTAACATGTTCTGTTAGTAAATAATCTGCTTTAGGAACTTTGTTGAAAATGTCGAAGTTAATACTCTGGGATGAAGCGCCTATGGTAAATCGTTGTGCCATTGAAGCTGTTGATAAAATGCTTAAAGATATTACTGATTGTAATTTGCCTTTCGGTGGGAAAGTCGTAGTTTTAGGATGAGATTTTCGACAAGTTTTACCAATAGTACCAAGGGGGAAAAAAGATGACATTATGAAGGCTAGCTTAATTTTTTCTGACCTATGACCTTTATATTCACACATATCCTTGATTGAGAACATGAGAGCAAAATTGGATCCAGCATTTTGTGATTACTTACTTAGAATTGGGAATGGAATAGAGCAAGAACATAATTGTCATTGCATTAAACTTCCTAAGGACATAATTGTACCATTTGAAGATGAGATTACATCTCTCAAGAATTTAATAAATCATGTATTCCCGAACATAGAAACGTATTTTGATAATTTACATACAATGGCAAATCGAGTCATTCTGACGCCTCGAAATGAATGTGTTGATCATATTAACAGAATTTTACTTGATGAAATTCCTAGTCAAATGTACACGTATTATAGCTTTGATGAATCAGTTGACAAAACAGAACAAAGTTTACAGGAAGATTTCTTGAATACTTTGACCCCAAATGGAATACCACCACATGAATTGAAGCTTAAGATTAACTGTCCTGTAATGTTACTGCGAAATATTAATCCAGCTGAGGGCTTATGCAATGGGACACGTCTTACTTATAGAAAATTTGATAAAAATGTCATTCTTGCTGAAATTACATTTGGTGAATATTGTGGAAAACATGTTTTCTTACCAAGAATCCCTTTTATACCTCTGAAAAGTGATCAATCTTCAATTCCATTTAAGCGAACTCAATTTCCAATCAGACCATGTTTTGCAATGACAATAAACAAAGCACAAGGTCAAACACTTGAATTTGTTGGTTTGTATCTACCCGAACCAGTTTTCTGTCATGGTCAACTTTATGTAGCATTGTCAAGAGCTAAAATAAGCAAATGTTTAAAAGTTTTACTCAAACCATCAAACACTCAAACTATGCACTCTACATGTACTAAAAATGTTGTCTACAAAGAAGTTCTTTCATTCATACATACTTAGAACTATAAATGTTTTGTACGTATTTTTTTCACACCTCTTATCTACTATTTTGAAACATAAATATTGTACAAATTTTTAAGCAGATGGCTTGTGGAAAATCAGGTTTTGAAAAATGGGATATGAAAAGTAAACAAGACTTTCTCTGTGTCTTGGGAGTTTTCCAGAAGATGCATGAGATGGAAATAAAGCTAACTGTTATCATCTTTTCAACAGTTCTGAATGCTTGCAGGTACAATAGTTTAACCACTCCTCTATCTCTTAACTTGTGCACTTATTATAATTATATTATATTATATTCTATGTTAATCGTTATTGTTATGTTCATAATTTTCCTTTGTAGTAAAAATGTTTTAAACAATTGTTATAAGTCTTAGAAAGATTCTTGATTTTACTCTTACCGTCCATTCTCTTAAATTCCAACCCTTTTGAAAAGCTGTTACATTTTTCAAAAAAAATTCTTGAGTTATATTGTTCAATGAACCATTTTTTGTTTTCACCCTCATTTCAGTTCTATCTCCCGAGCGTAAAAAAGAGACCCAATGGTTCAAGATTAGTCATGAATGGATTCCTAAAACCTAATTGTTCAGGTTGGGTTTTTATGATATTTATACCTACGATCACTCTAAATCAAGATTAGGGTTTTTAGATACGAGTAAATTAAACGATTGATGTCATTCTCTGAGATAATGGAAATTCACAAATTAGGGTAGGTTGCTGAATTTTGTTGTCAATTTTTGGTTGACAAGTTTGTTACTTAGCTAAACACAAAAAAATATATGGAAATCTTTGAAAAAATTTCGTTATTTTTTAATGCTTTTAAGCATAATAAAATTCCTTTTATGCCGGTTTTAATGTGTTTAATGAACGTATAAAATGTTTGGAGTTTTAAATACTGAGTATCCTGATCTGAATCCATTGCAGAATTAGAGGAAATTGTGTTTTTTGTTAATGTTGGTGCCAAGGACTCCATTGAACCAGATTCCAGTATAAGCTTTCTGGGTGACAAATTCTTTGAAGGGAGAGATACATTTCAAACTGAGGAGTTAATCAGTAGTGTTGGTGACTATCCATTCATATATCAATCAGCAAGATTGGGAGATTTCATTTACCACATTCATGGTCTTTCCCCTGGATATTACTTTTTTTATCTTCATTTTGTTGAATTAATAAATATATATATAGGCCCAAAGGAAGATAAAATGGCAAGTTGGCTGATTATTACTTCAATTACTTTGTTATTTGTAATCCTAAAGTATTCGTGACTATAGCTTATATGTTGGGGTTATCTTCAATGCAGATTTTATCTGATTTTGATATCTTCTCAATCGTTCGTTCCAATAAACCTTTGCAATTAGTTGATGCTAGAATTACCTATAAAAAAATTAGTTGATGCTAGAACCTCTATTAAGGATGATGGGCTGCTTGTGTTACGCTTTGAAGGGATACTTGGAAGCCCTGTAGTTAGTGGTAATAGAATCTCGATTGCCTTGTGATGGTGCGGCTGATGGTAGAGAGTCAAAATCGTGTTCCGTGATCGTCTGAGTTGAATATATTGTTGAATATTTTCATTGCTTCTCCATATGATGTTATTACATGGATACTGAAAGTAGTTTAAAGCAAATAGATAAAATAAAAAGGAAACAAATGGGGAAATGCAAACAGGATAACCACGAACTAAAAATATCACATTCTAAACAAGGAAACAAGGGCACAAATAACATCTAAAAGGCCTATAGAAATGATAATAATAGATTTTACATATGCCTTCAATTACAAAAAATTAGGTTTGAGAATATATTTTGGTTAAATAAAAAAGATAAAGAGATAAATTATATTTGTGTGTGGAACATCCTAAGGTGTGTGTATTCCTTCACTTATTTTCTTTTATTAATATCAATTTTTTAACAGGGACGGTCCCTTAATCTGCCAATCGTGTACTTTTTCTAAATAATATTACGTTAGTTATATAATTCTGTCGTTTTGATTATACATTATTAATTTATTCAATGCCTCACACACCTGCCATGGTTCTTTGTTTTTCTCTTTTCTATTATAAAGATTTCATAATTTAGTTTTTAAAAATTGTGGCTCAATTAAGCTAATTTCTTAATTTCATCTATTATATATACGCTAACATAACCTCCAAAAATATGACAGCCCATGCATTGCATGGGCCAGAACTTGTAATCTCTTAAAAGAGGCAATCCCATGATCATTGTCCATCTGCGTTGGCCTTGTTTTCACACTGCAATCCATTAGTTACGGTTCATTAGCTGTGTGTTTTTCAAGATGTGAAGTTCAAAAACTTTAGTAGTAATTTTAGAATATCAATCATAAGCCAATAAAAATTTAAGCTGCATAATATTGGTGTGGACAATCCTTCAAAGCCTGTTTCATAAGCTATCTGGGATCGAAATTTGATGAAGTTCTTCCTCGTTTAAAGCATATTTGACGCTTTTGTTAGCTTGCATTTGGTCAGAAAATGATATTTGATAGAATACCTCGTAGTTGTATCTTTAAGCCTCTTTTACTAAGTAACAAAATTACCTTAATATTTAAAAAATACCAATTTAAATTTTAAGTAAATATTTAACTTTATTTAATTTTTTAAGTTAAATATCAATTTATATGTAAAAAATTATGTATAAGTAAATTATCACTTATTACTAAAAAAATTCGTACAAGAAATTATAAACTAAAAATTTCACTAATGAATATATATATAATTTTATTCTTTTAAAAAATTCCAAAATCGCTAGATGATAAACTCTCAAGTATAAGTTGGACAATTTCAAAAACTGCTAACAACTTAAACATGATCGCACATAAACAGTCAAAATTAATACTTTAAAAAATGCTGATAATCGATACTCTGAAACTCATAAACAAGCCCTTAAACATAAAATACTCTATATTTTAAAGAGTCAACTCTTAAAACTATGCTAATAATTTACATTTTAATTTGGAAGGAAGAAAACTAGTGAAAATAAAATATAGGAAAAACAATAAAAAAAAAATTTGGAGTAATAAAATTAGGTGTTAAATTTAAATAGCATGTTGAAAAACTTAAAAATCTTACTATCTAAATTTATAAACGTTCTCTAAATTGTAAAATATGTTCTTTAAAAATAGAAAATTTATTGGAGACGTTTTTAATAAAAGTTAGAGATAGTATCATAAACACCAATGCCTTTTCTAATAGAGGGTATTCACATTATAGATTATTTATTTATTTTTTGCGTGTGTGTGTTGTGCGACATTCTGTTTGGACTTAGTTTTTGTTGCATTATTATCTTCAACCCTTTATTGACACACATTGTCTCTTATAATCATTTCCATCCATAAAGTTTATTGGATGACATAAAAATGACTTATTTATTCATCATATTTTAAGAAAAATAATAAACATAAAGTGTTGCTAAATATTTTTTTCTCATTTCAAAATACGCAAATAAATAAAATATGTCAAGAACGAGTGTGTTAATTAATGGGATATTAAAATTAAGAATTTGATGAAAGAGTACAGGGAAAAAGTGTTAAAACGAACAAAGTTTGATAACCTTAAATACAATTGGAATGTGGTGTAACAAATAAAAAATTGTTACGTGAGTATAACTATCATAGATATCCCCCATTTAAAAAAATTATACTAACTCCTCTATAAAATATAATTATCAACCAAATGCTATTATGAATGGGTATTACTATTTTACTTTTTAACCTAAATTATGTAGGAGCAATTTCAAAGATGACCTTTGTTGACGCATAAAATGTGGCCCAATTAAATGGCCCAAGAAGCGAAGCCCCAAATAGGAGATCCGAAGGATAGGCCTAAGGAAAACCATGTAAAAGGCCCAAGGCAGAGCTGTGCAATGGAGGCCCATCATCACCCAAGCTCTGGGCGAGTACATCATTTTATTAACACTCAGGGCGACAGCGTTATTATCGGCCAAGCTTATGAAACGCCCAGAATACGAACACACTGATATTTCAAGCGACGGTTACCAAAAGCAGTTAAAAGGCAATCTCATCATGCCCCACACCCAGGAAGTCCCGATTATCAGCAGTTCAATGGTGGAGGTAATGACGACAGTTAGAGACGGAAGTTCCATGACAAGTCAGTCATGATGAAGAACGTGAGTAGTTACAGGACGACCAGCAGGTTCAAGCGGTTCTACAACAACTGTCCAAGGAGTATAAAGAAGAAGAGAAGACATAGAAGAAAAGGAACCTGAATCAAACACTCTCGAATAGAGACTATGTAATTTTCATTATCTTTACTTTTATCGCATTTAACTTTCAAGTGTTCTGTGTGCTTGCGCCCCTTGGAGGCATTTCGTTTTCTCACTGATTGTAGATCTTCGTCAATAAAATACCCATTTTTGGGACTTTGTCTCAAGAGGTTTGTTCCTTACACAATCGTCTGAACCCCCTTTTTTTAATTGTTAGCGAGGCCCGACTTTCCGCGTGAAACAATTTGGCACGCCCAGTGGGACAGTTTGGTGTTGAAGATACAATAAGTGAAAGCAATATGTCTCATAGAAACTCTGATAAAGAGCTAGCAAGTCAGGGACTAGTCCAGTCTGTGATTGAACGATATGAGGAGCAGCAGAACTCTCCAGGAACAGATGGACAGAGTCAAAGTCGTTACGAGCCAATGACAGAGTTGAGTCCTCGGACCATGCGCGCATTGTTAAGTGAACTCACACAAGACGTCGTTGAGCAGGTAAACTTACGAAATGTTCATAACATGGAAATGTTTATCCAAAGTGGAAATGCACATTATGATAACATGGCCAAACAATTAAACAATTTGAACGAAGTCATGAATAAATTAGTAGGCCAAATGTGTCAACCAGTTATGCCAAGTATAGGGAATTATTTCCAATCTAGAACGATTGCAGGTCATAGTTCCCCAGTCCTAAGTCCCAATCAAGGAATAGAACCATCCTTTGGACCATCTACTTCAAACTAGGAGGGTGGTGGAATGGCTAATTTGAGTATTGGTAACGGAATACCAAACTTGGGGGGTAACCCAAATGCAAGAGATAATGTCCAAGTCAATGGACAGAACACTCTGCGAGTTAATGATGGTGGGAATACTCAAGTTAATGTTAATAATGGCTTAAATAACGGCGTCCATGTCGCAAACCAAGCACCAAACGTTAGGCCACAAACTATCCCACCAATGAATCAGCCTGTAGGAGTCCCATATGATCCCAATGTTATGTTGAGGAATCAAATTACAGAAATAATACAAGATCAAATGGCTTTCGAAATGCGTCCTTTTACCAGACCGACTTACACGAAGCCATATCCTGATTGGGTAGACCAAGCGTATCCGTGGCCTAGAGGGTATAAGGTACCAGAATTCTCATTATTTACCGGCTTAGGAGAAGTTTCTACCTTGGAACATGTAGGGCGATTCACATTACAGTGTGGCGAAGTAACTGATTATCATAAGATGAGATTGTTCCCTAGTTCATTAACAATGATAGCCTTTTCGTGGTTCATTAACCTGCCAGCTAATTCTGTCCAAACATGGCAACAATTAGAACAATTGTTCCATGCTTAGTTTTACAAAACTGAATCTGATGTTACTTTGGCTGATCTGGCGAACCTGCGCCAACTGCCAAATGAATGGGCGGAAAGCTTCCTTCAGAGGTTTAAGATAGTCAGGAGTAAGTGTTTCGTGCCTTTGCCTGAAAAAGAATTTGTTAGAATTGCTCAAAGCTGTTTAAGCTTTGACTTAAAAAAGAAATTCCAAGACAGAGAATTTCCTGATCTCTTCCAGTTGAGCGCTAACGTAATTAGGTATGAACGTTTGATAAGAGAAGAGGAACAAATGAAAAACTCTAGTAAATGGACTTATTACAAAGACCCAAACTTTGATGTTCATATGGTTGATAATGAACAGTATGATCAAATTGAGATATGCCTAGCCGAATTGGTTAAAGGAGATGCATATGTTTGCCCTATGATGGCCAAATCGAAAATGTTAGAAAAGAATGAGCCTATAAAGGATGAAAACAAAAAGGCTAGGGTGTTCTCATTTGACATGACCAAAGCTGACCTTATATTTGACAAGTTATATAAGGATAAGCAAATAAAGCTGAGCGATAAACATAAGTTGTCAGACCCTGAACAAGTCAAGGGTAAAAAATATTGTAAATGACACAATGCATGGTCACACATGACTAATAATTGTTTGGTTTTTCGCCATGTGTTATAGGATGCTATTAAGTTGGGATGAATTACGTTCGAAGCTAAGAAGAAGATGGCGGTGGACGAAAATCCTTTCCCACAGCCACTTGGGGTGAATATGGTGACATCTGGGTTCAAAGGAAAGTTGCCAAAATTCAAGCTAGTCATAGATGACGGAGAAGAGGATTCTGGATCACATTCCAGTGTCTTTGAATGAATCAAAATGAAGGAATCTAGGAAGGACGAGGGTGTGTTGTGCGTTAGATGCAATAGAGAAATAAAGGAGAATGCGGACCAACCAGGAATGCAGCAATATCACTATCGCCCTGACATGGCTCCAAATTTCCAACCTGGAGGAGAACAGAACGTGCCATTTTATGGGAAATGGCCTTTTGAAGGGTAGTTCAGGCCGATAAACAGCGGGAGAACATTCAGGCCGCATCATTGTCAAACAAATGTATGGTATTCCTTCCAATACAATGCAGGAAGGGTTGTACCTTTAACGAAAATGACCAGAACCCAACAAAGGCATTTCCAACGAAACTATGGACGAATAATAAGGCAACATGGTGGATCATCACATCCTAAGGCGCCTAAATTGTTTGAGACGGCTAATCAAAACGTCTGAAAGGGCAATAAAGAGGTTAGTGTGGGCGGATCAGTTGATGAATTGCTAGAGTTCTTCTGGAAGATCAAAGTTTGAACGAGGGAAGAAGCCTGAAGATGAAGAGGATCCAGGTCAATCCCTCACCATCCAATTTGGCACTTTACCTCCTATTATGGCTAACAATTATTTATTAGCCAATGAGTTCAAAAGCAAACAAAATGAAGATGAGGAAAAGGAAGCAAATGAGGAAGAAGTATGTGTGCTGGAGTGTGAAGAAGGTCAGACATCTCGGGCAGCACATAGTGAAGAAGAGGATGATGGCATGACGGATATGGAAGAGGAAATCGACTTGGAAGTAGAAAAGAGAAAAAGAGGAGTATCACGCAATACACTGTTAAAGCAGTTGCATCAGGAAGGTGTCCGCGAAGTGGATCTACTGGGCGTTCCTTCGACTTCTATGTACTATATGGAACACCGAAAAGGAAGGTGAGAGTGCCTCGTGCTAAGAAATATGGGTCACCTCCAAGAATACTACCTCCTCCTACTGGTTGGGTAACTAAAGTAGAAGCGTTGGAAGAAAGTAAGGAATGAGTTAGTGAAACAGAAATTCAGGACGAAGTATTGCATGTAGATTTATCGCACGGGAACAAATCAGTAGACGATAAACAGGAAGTGGAAATAGGTGCAGCTGAGAAAGTTATTTTCAAGAGACCCACTATGAAGTTGACCAAGCATTTGAGGCCATTGTACGTGAAGGCTTTGATCAATGGCATACCAGTAGTGAAGGTACTCATTGATAATGGAGTAGCCATCAATACCATTCCATCCAGAATGATGAGGAAGTTCGCAAAGGCAGACAGTGACATGATCCCAATGGAGGTTATTCTTACAAGCTTCAATGGAGGAGCAACTTCAGCCAAAGGGGTTATGCCATTAGATATAACTGTGGGAACCACTACCAGGACCACAATCTTCTTTGTAATCGATGGCCCAACCAGTTACAATGTGCTGTTAGGAAGAGATTGGATTCATGGAAGTCGTTGCATACCTTCCTCACTCCATCAATGCCTGGTTTTTTGGAACGATAAAGGCCAAGCGGAAGTGGTACAAGCGGACCACAGACCTTTTGTTGCAGAAGCAAATTCAGTGGAAAGATTCATGTATGAAGGAAATTATGGACCTGTCAGAGTAGTTCAAGATGGAGAAGAGACTCAGATTGTCGCACAGAGCGAAGAACCGTTTTCAGTAGATGCACTTACTGAAATCTTCAATCAAATGAGGCCAAATATAGTGGCCCTTGAGGAGCCAGTAATTGGCAAAAAGATAACCAGGGAAGCCCAATGAATGGTCAGTGGCAAGAAAATATGGCCGACATTCAGGCCTTCAAAGCCAAATTAATGGCTTTCAGTAAGGAATGTGAGGAAAAGACAAAAGAGGAAACGACAATGGAGACATTAAGGAACAAAATAGTAGTGTTCGAGTTGGAGCAAAATATTGGACGAGAAGTCAATAAGGTGGATTGTTTGAAGGAGGAATCATCCCCAAAGAACTCAGACGGAGAGGTGATTGGAATTGCGAAACCTGGGCATGCTCAAGCACAAGATCCTTTGATGAGGGTGAACATTGGCGACGAAAGCGAGGATCATCCAACGTTTGTCAGCCAGATGCTGGTGTGCTGTCGTAGGCACCCAAAAATAGTCCTTAAACCTCTAAAACTAATATAGTAGTGGAAGTAAGGGTCGATCTCACGAAGAGTGTGTAATTCAATAGTTTATGCTCCGTACAATGATTGGGGGGTTTTTGTATGCAAACAATTGTAAATAATGCAATTAATAACAATGAAAACTAAATTAACGAAAATAATCAAAAGACTAACCTTGGTCCAAGTCAATATCCACCTTCGGAAATCCACAACTGATCATAGATGCAAGGATAATTCAATTCATATCTTGAATATTCACCGTTGGAATAATTTTCCTATTTCTCCTTAATTTTAGTTAGTTAGAAACCAGCGTTCTAATTAACCCTAATTATTAAATAACCCCAGACCAGCGCTCAAGATTCAATTTAATAACAGCTTTAAATAATAGAGAAATCGATGAACTAGATAACACAAACACCAGCGGTTGCATTCAATCCATTTAAACATTCTTCTTAAGATTCAATAACCTCTATCGCAGAAAATCATCAAATCCTAGTGCTTCACAAGTTAAAGGGATCAAACAATTACGGATTTGATATTTAACTCAGCGGTAGATTGCAACGAATAATAAACTAGTAGGCCTCCTAGCAATTAAACATAACAATCATAGAAATAAGTGCAGAAAAATATTCAATACTCAAAAACATGAATTAAATTAAGAAAAACCATTTAGATCTCACAATATGTGGTTCCGAGGCTTCAATCTCCTTCGACCAAGTGTAAAAGTTTAGTTACAATTCATGAATCTAAGAGAAAAATAGAGAAGAATGAAGTTGGAGAGGTTCTCCCTTGTTTTGGTCTCCTTAGGTCTATTTATACTTCCCTACATGTTCTTGGCCAATTTGGAGTCTTTTTCTCGAGTTTTCGCGGCCCAAACAATAAAAACCTAAAATTTGTGGCGGCGCGCGGCGCTTGAGCGCTGAAAATCTGTTGAAATTGTGTTTTCTCGGCTAGTGAAGCGCTTGAGCGCTGAGTTCGTAGCGCTTGAGCGCTTGAAATCTGTCCACTTTGCGTTTGCTTCAGTATTGTTATTATAACTTCCTCTTCCGATGTCCGATTGAGACGATTCAAGATGCGTTAGAAAGATAACTCAAAGGGCTACAACTTTTATTCAGAGACCATCTTCAAATTCGATCGTTTACCATGTCCAAAATTGGTCTCAATATGAGGTTGAAAATCGATGCAAAACTTTTCAGCTTGAAAGATGATATGTGAAAATGTCTTGACCATATTTCATCCCTTTGAATCCTTTCTTCATCCAATTGGCCTCTAACACTCTCAAGTCTTCATCATGAGGTTCGATACAACTTTTAAATATTTGCACCTTAGTCCTTGAACTTTCACTTTCTTCCATTTTGATCTCTTTTTATCTATTTCTTCCAAATTATGCAATATCCATAGAATTGCCACCTAAACCAAAATATGAGAATACTAAGTACACGTAGGTACAAAATAAACATACGAGCGCATAAAATAAGGAGTGAAAAATATGCATTTTACATTCCTATCAGATGCTCATTCAAGAGGTAAGTACGAAGTTAATAGCTTTATTAAAGGAATACAAAGATTGCTTTGCTTGAAAATATGAACATATGTCTGATTTAGATAGAAGTCTGGTTAAATATAGGTTACCAACTAAGTCCAACTTTAAGTCTCATAAACAACCTCCTAGGCGTTTTGCCCCTAATATATTGTCTAAAGTAAAGAAAGAAATAGAATGATTGTTAAAAGCATGCTTTATTAGAACAATCAGGTATGTTGAGTGGTTGTCTAACATTGTACATGTGTTAAAAAGAATGGTAAGATTAGGGTGTGCATAGATTTCAGGAACCTAAATTTAGCAACGCCCAAAGATGAGTATCCAATGCCTACGGTAGATTCTTTGGTAGATTCAACTGCCGGGCATGTTATGTATTCTTTCATGGATGGATACTCAGGATATAACCAAATCTACATAGCTGAAGAAGACATACATAAAACTGTCTTTAGGTGCCCTGAATCTTTAGGATGCTTTGAATGGGTAGTTATGCCTTTTGGCCTGAAGAATGCAAGGGCAACTTATCAAAGAGCAATGAACTTAATTTTTCATGACATGATAGGCCAATTTGTCGAAGTATATGTAGATGACATAGTGGTTAAATCTGCTAAAGAGGAAGACCATTTTGAACAATTAAGACGCTCATTTGAGCGAATGAGGCAATACAAGCTGAAGTTGAATCCTTTGAAATGTGCATTTGGTGTGAATGCAGGGAATTTCCTTGGATTTTTAGTGCACAAAAGAGGGATCGAACTTGACAAAAACAAAGCAAAAGCCATTTTAGAGGCTAAACCACCTAGTAATAAAAAAAATTGCAAAGGTTCTTGGGCCAAATAAATTTCTTAAGACGTTTTATCTCCAACTGTGTAGGGTGAATAAAAGCTTTTTCGCCTCTCTTAAAGTTGAAAAAACAGGACGAATTCGTCTGGAAGGAAGAACATCAAAAGGCTTTTGATAGCCTGAAGTTATATTTGTCAAGTCCCCCAGTGTTGGTATCACCTATCCAAGGACAGCCAATGAAAGTATACATATCGACTGAACAAGAATCAATAGCCGGAATGGTCGCGCAGGAAGATCAGTTTGGTGAAGAGAGGGCAATCTATTATTTGAGTAGACAGTTAACAAAATGTGAATGTAATTATTCTGCTGTTGAAAAACTATGTTTAGCTTTGTATTTCACATGTACAAAACTGATGGCCTATTTACGACCTGTAACTGTTTATTTAATTTCTAATATTAATCTAGTTAAGTATATGTTTTCTCACCCTATTCTACACCAAAGGATAAGCCTTTGGACTTTGGCATTGTCAGAATTCGAAATACAACATATACCACAAAAGGCAGTTAAAAATCAAGCATTGGCTAACTTTTTGGCCGATCATCCATGCCTTGATATGCCCAAAGAAATTGAACTAGAAGTGAATTCATTCGAGTTAAAACATTGGGTTCTATACTTCGATGGATCAAAAACTTCCGGAGGGGCAGGGGTAGGAATTGTTCTAATAAATCCTTTAGGGGTTTATTATAAATTCGCACGTTGGATAGAATATGTACCAACAATCAGGCTGAGTATGAAGCTCTGATTGTGGGATTGGAATTGCTACTAGAATTGGGAGTAAAGAATGTACTCATTAGGGGCGATTCTCAATTAGTAATTTACCAGTTGGTTGGTAATTTTAAATGTCAAAGCGATTCTGTCATTAATCAATACCAAATCGCCCAAGAGTTATTAGAGAAATTCGACCAAGTGGAGCTTCAATATGTTAGCAGGATGTATAATGATTTGACAAACGAGTTAGCCCAAATGGCTTCGGGTTACTCAAATATGCTAAATGTAGAACCCACTTGTGAATATGTGGTAATCTTGCCTGCAGTACAACAGAGTGCGATGAAGATTGAGTTCACTGTATAGAAGATGGAAATGTAATAGATTGGAGACAAGAAATAAGAGGGGTTTTAAAAGAACCCAATAAAGAGAAGAGTAGGAAAATGAAACTACGCTTGTTGAATTACACACTAATAGAAGAAGAGTTATTCAAGAAACTTCCGGATGAATTGTTACTAAAATGTGTAAGTTTGAAAGTAGCCAAAACTCATGGTTGAAGTGCATGAATGGATATGTGGAGCTCATTAGGCTGGCCAAAGAATGAGAGTGAATACTTTTGGCCTAAAATAGGAGAATCACATGTTCGATACGCAAGGAGTTGCTTAGCGTGCCAAAGGCATGACACAATACAAAGAGAACCAGCAAGAGAAATGACACATATTATTAAGCCTTGGCCGTTTAAAGGTTGGACGATAGATTTGATAGGGAAGATTTATTCCTCATCGTCTAAGCAACATACATTTATAATAGTTGCAATGGATTTCTTCACTAAATGGGTGGAAGCAATGCTCCTAAAAGAAATCTCACAGAGAAGTATTACAGAGTTCATTCGTGATCACATTATCTATAGGTTTGGAATACCACAAACGTTGATGACGGACCACAAAACTTCTTTAAATGGAGATCAAGTAAAGGAATTTTTGAGTGAGTTTGGAATTCTGCTAGAGAATTTCACTCTTTATTACGCTCAATCTAACAGGCAAGCAGAATCTTCTAATAAGATTCTAAAAAATATCATAAGGAAAATGATAGATGGAAATGTCAGGAATTGGTATGAATGTTTGAATAAAGTTCTGTGGGCTTACAGGACATCACCACGCTCAAGTACCAAAGTGACTCATTTTCAGCTTACTTATGGGCAAGAAGCGATGTTGCCTATGGAAATCAATGTGCAGTCAATTAGAGTAAGTTTGCAAAATAATCTAAGTGATAGCGAGTATGCAGAAGCATTAGTCCAAAATTTACTAGAGCTGGACGAGTTAAAGTTGGACGTCTTGGATAGGTTGCAAGTTCAAAAACGAAAAATGGCTAGGTTCTACAACCAAAAAGTGATAGCCAAGTCGTTTAGCTTGAGTGATTTAGTTTGGAAGACTATACTCCATTTGGATAGCAAAGATCCAAAGTATGGAAAGTGGTCGCCCAACTGGGAAGGACCATATAGAGTGAAAAGCGTATTGCCTAATGGAGCTTACCACTTGGAGGATTTAGACGGTACTAGGCATATCAGATTTATTAATGGTAAGTATCTAAAAAAGTATGTTCCTTCCATATGGGAAAGTGAACAAATATAGGCACTACGTTGTCAAATTAGATAAATTGGACGATCACGTTCAAATAAACAAGAGCGGAATACGTTCAAATAAAATCTTTTATTATCAAATGTTTCGTACAGACCAAGGAATACAAAAGTACAAACGACATACAATCTGCAATTGGAAGCAGGCTAATGTATCGCTCTTATCAATTGCTGATCCATTTGACAGAAGGGGATCAGTCGATCAGCATATTACCGTCTAAAAAGTATGGGACAACTTGCCGTGAGATTTAGTTGCTCATATCATCCATTGCCCTCCCGAAGACCTTACTACCATCGGTGTTTGCGTTCCTTTTGAACAGTGGGGCGTCGACATCCTCGGCCCGTTCCCCGTGGCAAGAGGACAGTTAAAGTTCGTTGTTGTGGCAGTAGTAGTCGGATGTACTGTTACCAAGTGGGCAGAAGCCGAAGCCTTGGCCGTCATTTCAGAGCCCAAACTAAGGGCATTCGTATGGAAGTCCATCATATGCCGGTTCGGGGATACCAAAAGGGTTACTTCATAACACGATAATTGGCCGACAGTTGGACAACCTCTCAAATTCAAGAAATTGTCGCTGCAATAACTTCGGGATGGAACATCGCTTGACATCGGTATCCCACCCACAAAGCAATGGCCTCGCCGAAGTCACAAACAGGATTTTTAACAAGACTAAAAAAAAAAGGATCGGTGAGGCCAGAGGTAGCTGGCCTGACGAACTGCCCTCTATACTCTGGACATATAGGACATCTCACAAAACCACAACAGGCGAGACCCCTTTCATGTTGGCGTTTTGTGGGGGGTTGAAGCTACAATCCATGTCGAAGTTAATGTGCCCAGCCTCCGGAGACTTGAGCCTGAGGCCCCTGAGCATACAAGCGAACATCTCGACCTCCTCGAGGAAGTAAGGGAGAATGCCGCTGCAAGAGCAGCCTGTTACCAGAACATGACCGCAAGACACTTCAATAGGAAGGTGCGGCCTCGGAGATTCAGAGCAGGAGATTTAGTGTTAAGAAGAGCAGAAGCCGCGGGCCATACCCCTGGGAAGCTCGGACCCAACTGGGAATGTGCCCCTTTCGAAGTCATCGAAATCTTCCGCGGAGGGATTCCGTACAGCTTAATGGATACCTGCGGGAAGACCAACTCCCTAGGCCATGGAATGCTGAAAACCTGAAGATCTATTACAAGTAATTCGCTCGACCCTGTTCTGGATTTATTCGACCCCAGCGCCAAGTTGTCTATCTTAATAATCGGCCTGCGAGCCTAAGTCATTTGTTTTTCTTATCTTTCCCTTCGTCGGCCTGCGTGCCTGAGTCTTTCTTATCTTTTAGTTGACGGCCGGCCTGCGCGCCAGAATTTATTTATCAGGCCGGTGTACTTTATTTGCCTTATAGTGGGTCACAAATAAAATGTCCAAACAGTTCACATAAACGGCCTTTTCCCTCATCAAAGCCTTGCCCCGTGCAAGCACCTCAAAGCCTTGCCCCCTCAAGCACCTAAGCCTTGCCCCGTGCAAGCCACACTCAAGCATTGCCCCGAGCAAGCCACACTCAAGCCTTGCCCCATGCAAGCACACAAAAGCCTTGCCCCGTGCAGCCACACCTAAGCCTTGCCCCAAGCAAGCCACATTACAAGCCAGCACCTCAAGCCTTGCACGACAGAGACCTTGCCCCTAGCAAGCCCACTCAGCCCTTGCCCTCGGGAGCAAGCCACACGTGCAAGCCTTGCGGGCCCGTGCAAAGCCATACTCAATCCTTACCGCCAGTGCACAGCCACACTCAAGTCTTTTTGTTACCGAAAGCAAGCCACACTCAATCCTTGCCCTGTGCTCGGTGTAAGCACACACTCCAGCCTTTGCCCCGGAGCAAGCCACATCTCAACGTCCTTTTCCACTACGAGTAAGCCACACTGACGAGCCCTTGCCCCGAGCAACCACCCTAAGCCTGTTGCTCCAGCGAACGCCACTACTCAAGCCACTTGTCCCCTAGCAAACAGGGCCCCGAGGTCTGAAGCCACAACTTAGGCTTGTACGCCAACCACTATATTACGTGTTCCTCGGGGGTAACTGGTGTGCTGTACGTGGCACCAGAAAATGATAGTCCCCTTAGAACCTCAAAACTAAAACAATGTAGTAGTGGAAGTAAGGGTCGATCTACGAAGAGTGTGTAATCCAATATTTTATGCTCCGTACAATGATTGGGGGATTTTTTGTATGCAATACAATTGTAAAATAATATTACAATAAAAAAAAAAAAAAAAAAAAAAAAAAAAAAAAAAAAAACAAAAATAATAAAAGGACTAAATCCTTTGGTCCAAGTCAATATCCACATTCGAAAATCCACAACTGATCATAGTGCGCAATAAGTATCTTTAATTCATATTTCTTGAAATTCACCGTTGGAATAACTTTTCTATTGAGGTTGTAGCGCTTGGGGCGCTGTGTCGCTATTTTGAATTCTGCACCTTCTTCATATTTTTGTCATAACTTTCTCTTCTCATATCCGATTGAAGTGATCCAAGTTGCGTTGAAAAGCTAACTCAAAGGGATACAACTTCAATTCAGAGACCATCTTCAAATTCGATCATTTTCCATGTCAAAAATCAGTCTCAATACGAGGCTGAAAACCGGTGTGAAACTTTTCAGCTTGAAAGTTGATATTTGATAATGTTTTGGCTATCTTTCACCCCTTTGACTCATTGCTTCATCCAATTGATCTCTAAAACTCTTGAATCTTCATCACAAGGTTAGAAATAGGTTTAGATTACTTGCACTTTAGTCCTTGAACTTTCACTTTGTTCCAGTTTGGCCCTTTTCACTCTTTTCTTCTAATTTCCACCGTATTCATTCATTTGCAACCTAAATCAAAATATAAGTGTACTTAGAACATTTAGGTGCCAATAAATCATGAAAATGCAATTATTAGTGGCTGAAAAACGTGATAATTGCACTATTATCAAGTTCCTAGCAATTTCAATTTTTCGTTTCCACTTTTGAGATAAGCTTTTTGCTTGATGTGGCGTGGTACTTTGATCGACATCCACAGTATGAGGGAATAACGATTGCTGGCCAGTAGTAATATCAAAAGGACTCTTATTGGTGGAAGAGCTCTTTTAGGCATTGAAACACATTTGAGCCGCATCCAAAAGTTTTATCCAATTTTTTTGTGAAGTAGAGATAAAGTGTCGAAGATATTCTTTCAGCATATAATTGAAGCGTTCAGTCTGTCCGTCAGATTATAGGTGAAAACTAGAGCTCATGCTCAAAGTTGAACCAAGAAGTTTGAACAACTCGGTCCAAAATATGCCAGTAAATCGAGGATCCTGATCACTGACGATGTCCTTAGGCAATCCCCAGTATTTGACAATATGTTTGAAGAAGAGTTGAGATGTCTCTTTGGCTAATACATACTTGGGCGCTGCGATTAAAGTTGCATACTTAGATAGGTGGTCTACTACGATAATGATGGTGCTACAATCTCCAACCTTTGGCAATCCAACAATGTAGTCCATCAATACACTTTTGAAGGGTCTAGTTGGGATGGAAAGGGGCTCTAGCAAGCCTGTCTTTTTCTGATGATCTGACTTATCTTGTTGACAAATAAGACATGTTTTCACATAAGTTACAATGTCGTCCTGTATCTGAGGTCGGTAGTACGCACGTTGTAGTAGTGTGAAAGTGCATTCCTCCCTAGGATGCCTTGCCCAAACCTTGTCGTAGCATTTCGCGATTAATGATTTCCTCAAATCTCTGCCCTTAGGAACATAAATGTGGTTTCCCTTAGTCTTTACTAGGCCCCCATTGACCTAAAACTGATGAGTTTTTCCCTGCTTGATGAGGTCAACCAAATATTGAGTAGCCGGGTCCTTATCTAAAAGTGCCCCGAATTTAGTCCATTGTATTTGTGGTAAATGTGCTCACCGAAAGAGCAGTCATAGAGCCATGGTGGCCAAGTCGGCCTAGTAACTAAGAGCATCGACAAGGTGATTGCTAGAACCAGGATGATACTTTAGCATAAAATTGAACTCTGAAAGAAGTTCCTGCCAACGAGCCTGTTTGCTTGATAGTTTCAATTGGGACATGAAGTGACTAACTATCGTGTTATCTGTCTTCACAATAAATGGAGACCCAAGCAAATAGTGACGCCATCCCCTAAGGTAATGGACTACCACCAACAACTTCTTTTCGTACGTCGAGTAATGGTGTTTAGCTTGATTTAGCTTTCAGCTCTCATATGCAATCGAATGTCCTTCTTGCATAAAGACTCCACCAAGTGCAAAGTCTGAAGCATCGATATACACTTCAAATAGTTTAGTCATATTCAGTAGGCTAACACTGGGTTCATCCACATAGATTTTTTCAACCTTTCGAAGGCATTTTGGCATTGGGACGACCAGTTTCAATCCTTATCCTTCTTTGTCAATTCCATAAGTGGCAATGCAATTTCTGAGTACCTTTTCACAAATCTTCAATAGTAATTGCATAACCCGAGAAATGAACGCACATCGTAGACGTTCTTTGGTGGTTGCCAATCTTTGATAGCTGTAACCTTCTTCACATCCATGCGTATTTTGCCTTACTTGATGATGTGACCCAAGAAGCTGATAGACACTGAGCGAATAAGGGTTTGGATGGTTTGGCATAGAGCTCATTCTCTCGTAGCCGATTGAAAACCCACCTCACATGTTGCACATATTTCTTCAATTCTCGCTATAGATGACTTTGTCGTCTAGGTATACCACCACAAAATCTTATAAGAACCTGTGAAGTACGTGATTCATCATTGTACAAAATGTTGTTGGAGCGTTTGTCAAGCCAAAATGAATGACTTTAAATTCGAATGCTCCATATCTTGTTACCACTGTAGTTTTTGCTTCATCTCCCTCCTTGATCCGAATTTGCCAATATCCGAACCTGAGATAAATCTTTGTATAGTATCTAGCCTGGCTTAGTCAGTTGAAGCAATCGATGACTAGCAGAGTAGGATAGCTATTCTTCACAGTGATCTTGTTCAGGGCTCGATAGTCGCAGTACATTCTAAGAGAACCATTGACCTTTTTCTGAAACAACATGGGAGCTCCATATGGTGATTTCGCAGGCACGATAATCCTACTTTCTAGCATTTCTCTCAACTGTTTTTGAAACTTTTCAAGCTCCGACTGAGACATACGGTAGGGTGCCTTAGCGGGAGGTTTGGCACCTGGAATAAGTTCAATCTTATGATCAATTGCTCTCATTGGTGGTAATTTTTTTGGTAACTCATTCAGCATGATGTCCTCAAATTCCTTAATAAGCCTTCTGACAGGTTTTGGAATAGGACCAGTTGCCTATTCAATCTCCTCTAGTCGAAGAGTGCACAAAAATGAGGGTTCATTTCTTTTGAAACCCTTACCAAATTGCATGGCCGAGATACTCTTCTCGCCTATTTTTCCAGCTTGTGTGGTGATGATGCATGGTTTACTACCCATCATCATTAATGAGTCGAAATATGGCAACACTACTGTCTTAGTATCTCGAAGAAATTTCAATCCCAGAATGAGCTTGAAATCATCCATTTGAATTGCTGACAAATTTGTCATTCCTTCAAAAGGATCTACTTTGATTGACACAACTCCAGCTATTAGTTGAGCAACAGAGTTGATTACCTTGACTTTTCCACTACCTTTCTCTAGAACAAGTCCAAGCCGCTCTATTTTGGTACTTGCGAGGTAGTTGTGGGTAGCGCCAGTATCCACCATAGCCTTGATTGGCTTTCCATTGATCTTCACATCAATGTACATTAGGCCTTTCACCCTACAAATGTGAGCCTTCGATTCTTCCATCTTTGGCTCTTTCGAGGGAACATTGTCCCTTTTTGTAGCTCAGTGCGATAGTGTATTGCACCAATGTAAAATGTACCAACTACATCATCATCATCTTCGGAGTCAGTCTCACCATGATAGCTAGCTTGTGGGGCATCTTACTTTGAACTTGTTCTGCCACTTGCTAGTTGACAATATGCATTCACCATCCATTTCTGAGGACACTCCGCCACTCGATGGGGTCCTTCACATAAAAAGCACATCAATTTAGGAGTGGCATCAGATCTGCCCTCCGTTGCTTTTCCTTTGTTCCAGTTGTTACTGTTGCTATAGTTGTAGTTCGCTTTGAAGTTATTCTGTTGGGTGCCTTGATAGGATCCTCATTTGTTCTGAGAGTAACGTTATCTCCAATTTGAGTTCAAGCTAGGTTTGTAAGGTCTATTTCCACCTCCAACAGATTGATTATTTCCTGAAGGTCGATCCTTTCTCGATTCCAGTTGATAGTCACTTAGACATTCGATGGCTCCCATGGCCGCGCTCAAATTAGTAACCTTCTGTCTCTGAAGCTCCGTGCGTGTCCACGGTTTCAACCCTTCCATGAAGGTGAATAGCTTATCCTTTTTTGACATATCTCGAATATTCAGCATATGTCCTGAAAAGGCTTTCACGTACTCCCTGATGGAGCTTGTATGTTTCAGTTCTCGTAGTGCCCGTCATGCTTCATATTCCACATTTTCTGGAAAAACTGAGATCTGATCGCTTCCTTGAGGAGATCCCAAGAATCTATTTGGACCCTGTTGGCCTGAATATCAGTATACTTTGTTTGCCACCATAGTTTTGCATCTCCACCAAGATACATGGTAGTTGTTGAAACCTTTCTTGCTTCGTCTTTGATCGAAGCCGCAAGAAAGTATTGTTCCATATCAAACAAGAAGTTCTCGACTTCTTTTGCATCGTGTACCCCTCTATAGGTACACGGTTTCCAATTCTGAGCCCGTGAACATGCTCTTGTGCTGTGGCTTGCCCATTGCCAACTGCACGTTGAAGTACTAGTAATTGTAAAGTGTTAGTGGCAAGAGATTTAACCATATCTTCTAAAGACATACTAGAGTTAGAAGTTTGGCCATGTTGATGTTTAGGAGGGTATGACTGATTATATTGCTGGAAATTCTGCCAATTTTGATTCATAGGTTGATTCACTTGTCGATTCCCATAACTAAGATTTGGATGATCCCTCCATCCTTGATTGTACGTGTTTAAATAGGGATCATAATTCCTCTGTTGTTGTCCAGGAAAGCTACCGGCTGCATTTACGTGTTCAACGGATTCTTCTTGAAGTGTTGGACACATATCAGTTGAATGGCCTACAAATGAACAAATTCCACAAGTCTTTGTTGTTTGCATAGTACCTACAGCCATTTGACAAATAAGAGTAGTTAGACTCGCAAGTTGTTGTTCAATGGATGAAACATTTACCTCATTAACTTGTCTAGAAGGGGGATCAAATCTGGCGCCAAATTGTTGAGAATTGGCAGCCATATTTGCAATCAAGTTTCTTGAGTAGTAGATCGAGTTATGGGCATAAACTATCAAGGAAACTAAAAAAAAAATATGAAAAAAATGAAAAAAAAAGAGTTAAAAAGAAACTAGAATAAGAAAAATAAATAAAATTTTATGCTAAAATTCCTAAAAACAATAAATTGCCTAAAAACCTAAAAATTTTGATTTTTTTGATTTTTTTTTAAAAAATAAAATAAACAACTAAAGAAGCACAAAAATAAATTAACACCACTCCCCGGCAACGGCGCCAAAATTTGGTGTGCTGTCGTAGGCACCCAAAAATAGTCCTTAAACATCTAAAACTAATGTAGTAGTAGAAGTAAGGGTCGATCCCACGAAGAGTGTGTAATTCAATATTTTATGCTCCGTATAATGATTGGAGGGGTTTTTGTATGCAAACAATTGTAAATAACGCAATTAATAACAATGAAAATTAAATTAACGAAAATAATCAAAAGACTAACCTTGGTCCAAGTCAATATCCACCTTCGGAAATCCACAACTGATCATAGATGCAAGGATAATTCAATTCATATCTTGAATATTCACCGTTGGAATAATTTTCCTATTTCTCCTTAATTTTAGTTAGTTAGAAACCAGCGTTCTAATTAACCCTAATTATTAAATAACCCCAGACCAGCGCTCAAGATTCAATTTAATAATAGCTTTAAATAATAGAGAAATCGATGAACTAGATAACACAAACACCAGCGGTTGCATTCAATCTATTTAAACATTCTTCTTAAGATTCAATAACCTCTATCGCAGAAAATCATCAAATCCTAGTGCTTCACAAGTTAAAGGGATCAAACAATTACGGATTTGATATTTAACTCAGCGGTAGATTGCAACGAATAATAAACTAGTAGGCCTCCTAGTAATTAAACATAACAATCATAGAAATAAGTGCAGAAAAATATTCAATACTCAAAAACATGAATTAAATTAAGAAAAACCATTTAGATCTCACAATATGTGGTTCCGAAGCTTCAATCTCCTTCGACCAAGCATAAAAGTTTAGTTACAATTCATGAATATAAGAGAAAAATAGAGAAGAATAGAGTTGGGAGGCGTCCTCTACGTTCTGGTTGTGTTCTAGGGTTTATAAAGTGTAGAAAGATTTGTTTCCATAAGTGTTTGATTGAAATTAGGAAACCAGAATTTTCGTCCCGGAAATGAACCATGCGGCCGCATGGTTTAGAGGCTTGCGGCCGCAAGGAACAAGTGAAATCAACACTTTAATTCTCGGGAATGGTATGTGCGGCCGCATGGTTTTACGAAACTTCCTCCGGATAGTGTTCAGTAATTTGGCCATAACTTCTTCTACCAATATCCGATTGAAGCGATTCAAGATGTGTTGTAAAGATAACTCAAAGGGCTAAAACTTTGATTCAGAGACCATCTTCAAATTCGATCTTTTACCATGTCCAAAATTGGTCTCAATATGAGGCTGAAAATCTATGCAAAACTTTTCAGCTTGAAAGTTGATATGTGAAAATGTCTTGGCCATATTTCATCCCTTTGAATCCTTTCTTCATCCAATTGACCTCTAACACTCTCGAATCTTCATCACAAGGTTAGAAACAAGTTTAGAATATTTGCACTTTAGTCCTTGAACTTTCACTTTCTTCCATTTTGGTCATTTTTCACATATTTCTTCCAAATTACGCCATATCCATAGAATTGCCACCTAAATCAAAATATGAACGTAATGAGTACATTTTGGTACAAAATAAACATACGAGTGTATAAAATAAGGAGGAAAAAATATGCATTTTACATTCCTATCACTAGTGCATGGGGTAAACACTAGAAAAGTTTGAAAGATGTTTGAAAGACTAATACTCCCTATAATAGCATTCAGAACAAAACCTAAGTGATCGGAGTAGATGTTTAAATGACGAAAAATCATACTAAACATTTTCTAATTTCGAGCTATTTTACAATTTAAATAAACCATTACAATGGAAAGAAAATTACAACTCAAACTTGAACTAATATTTACAATGTGCGGTCGAAGTTGGGCAAATTGCGACTGCGATAGGGTCAAGGGGCTTAAGTAAAGCTGCAGTCCTTGACACGGGGACTCTTAATGCAGTTTCTAAAATTATAGGTCCCCGCCTGCAATTATGAAAGTGATGGTCTGTTTGCAATTTTTTAAATAAAGAACCTATCATGCAATTAAGTTAATTGAAGGGCTTGCTTTTAATTTTAAACTTGGGTCAAGTTGCAATTTTCAAAAGGTTTTGAATATAAATATTAAAATGGCTTTAAATTTGATTTTCAAATGGGTTTAACCTAAAATTTCAATTTTGACCCGTTTAAAATTTTATTTAAAATTGACGACTTTTATATTTCCATTAAAATTGGTTTTAACTTAAATATCAAACTTTGACCCTAAATTGAATTTTACTTTATTTACGAGTTTTATCCTAAATTAAAATGTTAATTCAATTTAAATACTCTAATTTAATATTTAATGAAAAATTGATTTTAATTAAATTATCACCCTAATATATTCTGGAAATTAGAGTTGGACTCTAATTTGTATTTAATTAAATAAGTTCATCATAATATCTTGGTTTTAGAGTTGGACTTTAAACTTTGATTTTAATTAAATTCAACCGCCTTAAGTCTTGAAATTAGAGTTGGACTCTAATTTGGTATTTAATCAAAATATGATTTTAATTAAATAGTTATGCCCTATAATTGTAAAATTAGAGTTGAACTCTAATTTGGTATTTAATCAGAATATGATTTTAATTAAATAGTTATGCCCTATAATTGTAAAATTAGAGTTTGACTATTTGATATATAATTGAAATTTGATTTTAATTAAATAAACCCGCTAATTAATTAGTTAATTGTTCCGATCCATTTGTCTAAATTAGTTTAGACGACCTTAATTGTTAGAAACTTGAAACATGTTTACACATAATATTAGATATTATATAAGAAAACGTTTATATGATGAATGTTTATTAGTGGATGATTATGAATTCGACCATGTGGATGTGTTAAATGGTTAGTTTTATTCTTGCTGTTTTATAGAGCCTGCAAGCTCTTATTTATTTTGGACCTACGAGTCCGTTGTAATTTTGTGGGCCCGCGTGCCAACTAGTATAGGATAGAGGTTGCAGCTGGATTAATTGAAGATACAAGAAGAGAAGGAGACCATAGAGATGGAGCATTGTATGAATCAATGCAATAACCCTAGGAATTGACCAACTAATATTTCTTATGAATCCAAAAGACTAGGTAGTATAAGTCCATAATCGTCCACACTATTATATATATGTTTATTGGCATGCTAGATGTATAATAAAATATATATAATTATTACAATGAGACATTTGCAAGCAAAATGCTTCGTTAAAATATTAAGTTATATTTATATTCGTCTTCCATCATTATAGTGAAAAACGAGAGTCCTAAATCGATCGGAGTTTGTTGAGTACACTCAAGACTGGTCTATTTGGGATATCTTTGACACTATGAAATTTTAGATATTTCTGAATGATGGGTTTGACTTAATTAAAATTTATCTTTTGTTGAGTACACTCAATGATATAAATTTTAGAGGTCTGTAAGCTAACACATAAGATGAGTGTCGACAAGTAGTTGTCGGTTTAATGATCTGGAAGTTGTATAAAGATACAATTGATAATAGTATCTACCCAAATATTTTATTAAGGCTTGTTGAATGCACTCAATGTCTTAATATAATAAATGGGATCCTAGCCCATTGGGAATCAAGTATGGATTCCATAAATTTATGTGACAAGATCATAAATTTGAGTTAAAAAGTGGAAGCGAAATTAATTTAATAAAACCATGTTAAATTAATTGATGCATTATATATATTATTCTTTTACTTTTCATCATTTACATTTATTGAATCATGAGTAACCATTTGTATTTGAGAGGCATATTGAATGCCAACAACCAAATCAAGTTTTCTTGATTGACACCGCAATCTGAGAATTGTTCTCAGGCATGAGAAAATTGGTTATGTCCTTGAGTATCCCTTTCCACTGACACTTGATGACTCGACAAAGGAAGAGGTGGCTATGATAATAACACATAGTGATGATGATAGTATTGCAACGTGTGATGATTGCGACTATGTCACCTGAGTTACAAAAGCAACATGAGAGTATAGATACTAACACATGATTTCTCATCTCTAAGTGTTGAATGATGAACAATCACATGTGGAAAGATGAGATTTCGTAGCAATTATACCAGTGCATAATGACAAAAAATCCTTCAGTCAGTGATCGTGTATTGAAGACGTTGACTACATTGAGAAGTTGTCTCAATTGAGTTCAGTCATGAACCATGAACAAAGTATAGACTTGGTTCTACAATCTCTGCCAGAGAGTTATTCATAACTAATTATGAATTTAACATGAATAAATTCAAATACACACTTAATAAGTTGCTGAACATACTTAAGACTGTTAAACACAATATCTATGTTTGTAGTGGGCAAATCTTTGTCATAGATCCCTCTAAAGAAGTCTAAAGGATGCTTTAGAAAAACAACCATGATGGTTAAGACAATTAAAGCGAATAAGGACAATACCAAATCTAATGACCCTTATTATCATTTTGGAATGAAAGGTCATTGAAAAGGAAATTGCAAGACTTATATCTACTTCATTAGTTTCATGAGTATTAGATATCATATATGGATCTCATATTTGTATAAACATGCATAAACTAAACAAAAATAGATCATTGCAAAAAGGGAAAAGTTGACCTGTACGTTGAAAATGGGCAAAGGTTGTTACATTGCCTGTAGAAACTATTTCTTGCCTTTGCCTTTAAACATAATATTAGATTTAGAGAAGTGTTATTTTTTTCTCACCATTACCAAGATCATTAAATAAATTTCATGTCTGGACATGAATTATTTTAATGTTAAGGACAATTATTGTTCCTTTTTATCTTGATAAGATATTTATGGTTATGGTAAATTACTAAATGACATTTATATTCTAAATATTGAGTATTCTATAATGAATATAGATATTAAAAACCATAAAATTGATAATCTGAATAACACCTATATTTGGCATTGCAGCTTTAGTCACATAAATAAAAATGTAATTTCAAACTTACGTAGAGATGTATATTTTGGTCAAATAATTTTGAATCACTTGACAAATGCAAAACATGTCTGTTAGGCACAATGACCAAATCTCCTTTTAGTTGAAAAAGAGAAAAATCTGCATAATTACAGGGTCTAATATATAGTGATGTATGTGAACCCATATCAATTAATGTCAGATACAGTTTCTCTTATCCCATCACATTTACTGACGACTGTTTTAGAAATGATCATATATGTTTGATTAATTCAAGCATGAAGCTTTTGAAATGTTCAATGGATTCAAGCTAGAAATTGAGAAACAAATATGTAAATATATTCTCACACTAAGATCTGATCGATGTGGAGAATATCTAATAGGTAGAATTTTAGATTATCTAAAAGGGGAATGAGATTCTCTCGCAGTGAATTTTCCCACATACACTACAACATAATGGTATATCTGAAATGAAGAATCATACACTATTAGATATAGTGCAACTAAGAACAAGCCATGCAAACACTCCAAAATTGTTTTGAGGTCATGCACTGATTGCCACGTGCTACACACTAAATCGTGTCCCATCTAAATCGATTGACAAAACTCCATACGAGTTATGGAAATGTAAAAGGCCCAACTTATCTCATATGAAAGTTTAAGGTTGTGACGCTTATGTGAAGTGCACTGAATCAGATAAGTTTGAGACTAAATCTGATAAATATATATTTGTGGGGTATCCAAGAGACAATTGGATATCAATTCTATAATCCTATTGAGAAGAAGATGTTCGTCTCAAGATATGTCATACTCCTAGAGAAAGTGTTTATTCTAGGAGAGGACAGTGGGAGCATAATAAATCTTGAAGGAGTTCAAGAATTCACAGATATAGTTGACCAAGTAGATGAACCTGAGTCTGATCCTAAACTTGTTGAGGAACATACTCTTGATCAGGAAGTGGAGACTCCTAAGGACACGTTAGCTCCGTGTAAATCTTGTAGGATCATTCACTTCTGGAAGATACGAGTCCATGATTACTAATCAAGCATTACTAATCGAGGATGATGAACCTACTAATTACGCAGAAATAAAGTCAAATGTTGACTTAAAGAGATGAGAAGATGCCATGACATTTAAGATGGACTTGATGTATGTAACCAAGGTTTGGACCTTGGTCGACTTGCCTAATGGATTATAACTATAAGTTGTAAATAAATTTACAAGAAAACTCAGTATGGATTGAAACAAGTCTCTTGGAGCTGAAATCTTCGATTTCATGCAAAAGTCAAAATGTTTGATTTTATAAAAAATGAAGACGAATTGTGTGTTTACAAGAAGATAGTGGGAGCATTGTCGCATTCCTAATATTATATGTATGAGACATATTATAGGAAACGACGTCTTTATATTTCAATTGTTGAAATTATGGTTGTCAAATAATTTTTTTGTAATAGATATGGGAGAAGCAAGTTGATCTATAAAGATGGATCTAAAATATTGCTTAACTCATCCCAATCTATATAGATAAAATCTTGAGAAGATTTTATATGGAGAAAATGAACTGAGAGTTCATGGATACACTGATGCTAACTTCTATTCAGACTAGAATGATAGCATATCTCAATTAGGATATTGGTTTAGTCTTAAGTAGTGTGTTGGAAAGGTTCCAAATCAGAAACAATTGTTGATTCAATAATAGAAGCCTTATACATCATTGTTTTAGAAAGCAACAAAAGTTGTGGTCTAGATCAGGAAGTTCATTAATGAACTTGGAGTAGTTCCTAACATTGTTGATCACATGCTTCTACATTGTGATAACAATGGAGCCATCGTGCAAACGAATGAATAACTGCCTCATCAATGATACAAAATGTGTTAAGGCAGTATTATCTCATTGGAAAGATAATATAATGAAATGACATAAAAAAAGAACAAATTCCCTTAAGTTATTGTAAATCCACTGACAAAGGTTGTCGCAGCATAAACTTGATCGTTATGTAGAGTTTTATGGTATAAGATACATAAGTAATTGGATCTAGTGCAAGTGGGAGTTTGTAAGTGTTATGCCCTAAGTCCAATCAATTTTGAACATAAACACACACACACACACACACACACACACACACACACACATATATATATATATATATATATATGGCAATATCGATCATTTAATTAAATTAATATTCTAATAAGTCTTAGTGATTTGTTAATCACAAGGAGTTGTGATTGTGAGATACAAATTAGATATGGCTAAATCTTAAATTGTCTGTGGTTGTATGTAATAACGAGATATAAATATTGTTATTACAGATATCCATCACGTGTGGCATTTCTTACTTGTGAAGTAAGTAGATGATCTCACAAGTTAAAGTGAGGTGACACTTGAATAAATACGTGGCCGTTTTGTTATAGAATAAAACATTGGAGACCCGCTGGGAGATTCCACATGAATAACTATTTGAGTGTCGGTGGTTAATCTCTAACGTTCAGTAGAGAAATTGGTCTTTGACTTGAGGTCATTATAGTGCATTATATTAGGACAGTCATACTTTGTTGATATTGGATGTTGTTTTGCCAAGGGTCGCTAATACAGTATCGTTCAGGTATGTCAAGAATCATATGAAGATTGTGAATGATCAATATAGGATTCGTCACTCCTAAATAGTAAAAGATTATGATATACATTTTATCCAATTAAGTTGATAATGAAATCTTTGGCCAAGGTTAACTCATAAGTTGAAAATGAGTTTTCGACTTATATTGACGTAATAGTGGGATGAAAGATATGATCGATAATTGAGATTGACATATTTCCATATCTCATAATTGATCGGATCATATTGACGAAATGATTATAGTTTCATGGTAAATAAACAAGTTTAGTTTACATTTCCCGTAACATGTATTGCCTTGACATATTGCTAGATCTCAATCTGGGACGACATAGGTGAATTGATGATAAATTAAAATGGGTATTTTAATTTATCAATTTTGATTAGATCAAAATAATAATTCACGTCGTTAGGTATTGTGATCAGGAACCCAATGTGTCACACACAAAAGAGAACCAGAAGAATGAGATTTACCAATTAATTAATTGACAAGTGTTGGATAATTAATTAATTGAGTTGCTTATTAATATGTCCGAATTAATTAATTGGATTAATTAATTGATGGACCAGATTTAATTAATTAAATATTGGACCGGGTTAAGTCTAATAGACAGGCAAAACCCACTTGAATTTATATTAATAGGTTGCTAAAATTTGAAAACTGTGTAGAAAAATTTATTATTCTTGCTAGCACGAGAAAAGAAAATTGTGTCGTTATTCTTGTTCTCTGTGTGTATAACCATTGGAGATTGGATAATTGGACAGCTTGGATTGCATATCATAATCATTCGAGTTCGATAATCAGTAAATGAGTTTGCAGAATTCATCAAAGGTATAATTTCTATCATAGTTTCTATCTAAACACAAAGCAGATCCTTGGTAAGAATTGAAAATGTTTTACTTTCCATTGTACATGATTAAGTAAATTCTCAACACATAGATCATTGTTGGTTTTGATTGAAATTACTAGAAATCGGACTAGAAGTTGAATTAGAAACAAGTTTTTCGGAGAGAGAATAAATGAGTTTTTTAGCCGTATACTAGTATTGGAAGAAATGGAGGAGGCTCTTCTGAGAAGGGTTGTGGTGAAGCAGAATTACCAAGTTTTGAGGTCCAATTATTGGAGTCAGTTTTGACGTCCAATTCCTTCAAACAATCGCTTTTGATTTTGCATTTTCTTTTAATTTTGGTTTTTAGTTGGGCAATTGGATTTGGTTAAAAGTTGGTTATTTTCATGTTACTTGGTTTTATTGAATCAATTTCTTATTTCTTTTCTTTTCAGGAAATTTCTTCAATAACAACTCAACATGGAAGGAGTGGCTTTGCAATAATAAAAAGAGGCCTGAAGTTTGAAGAGGAGCTTTTATGCAGAAAACAAAGTATAAAGACTGTAAATTTTAGGCAATTACATTTTCGGAGGCATTTACACAATCTATGGGGTTTTTTATCCCAAGTCTTTAGTGGTAGTGTGGCCACCACGGCGGTGCTATGGGTGTACTTTGGTTTGGTTTACGTGATGGAGGGGAGACGAGGGAAGGGTGTGGGAGAAGAATAATTTTCTAGAAAGGAAATGTATTGTAACTAAAATATCCTTATTATATTTTGTTAAAATTATAAAAAAAATTCATTTCTGGGTGTCAATTTAGACTTGATCTACGAATTTTTAAAAGTTTGGTATTTACGGTGATACAAATGAAAAGTTGAAATTAAGTTTGTTACTAATGCTTGACTGTAATTTTCTCATTTAATCTCTAAATCCTAAATTTTCTCTCTCTCTCTCTCTCAAGTTAAAATCTACTTTGGTGTTGGTGTTGAAAAGTAGAAACATTTTTTTTTCTGAACTCCCATCAACAAGAAAGTAGAGAATAAATTTGCATTGTGAAGCTCAAAAGTGACAATTGAAGCGATTTTCCTAAAACATGATAGTTATTTTTTAACAAGAAAGGATATGTATGACACTCAATACCCTTTCTATCCGGTATCTATCTCAACAAATTAACATCCATAAATACTGGACTCTTTTACCTTCTTTTTCCTATGAACAAAAATAATTTTTCTGAGAATTCATAAGCTTAAAATTAGCATAAAAGTCCTCACACATAGGCGAAGTCCTTGAAATCCTTACAGTGCTTGACATGCCTTCGCCTCTTAAAGTTAAGACCTTTTACAGGGAACACTTGATAATCCTATTTAGATTTCTCAAGAAAATCATTTTTCTGGCCTTAGTGTGTTTTTATTTTAAAAAAACTTGAGATTTGACATTGGGAAAGTTTAATTTGAAGCAGGTCAGAACCGGGTCGATTTCAACCCGCTACAGATTGAAGACGAGGTCTGTGCTGTTTTCAAAATGCCTCATTCTACAGTTTGGGTAAAGTGGAAATTATACCATTCCCTACTTTTCAAGATCTATATTCTAAAATCAGATCTGAAGTTTTAATTTTCAAAAATCAGATTTTTTTTAATTAGATACATTATAATTATATATATTATAATTACATAATATAATTACCCAAACTCACCATAATTATTTCATCCCATTTTCTCTCCTCTCTCTATCCTCTGCGCCACCACACAGCTCCACACTGCCGGCACCACCTCTCCGGCGACACCACCACCTCCATCACAGGTCGCTTCGACAACCCTATACCACGAAACTCTCCTTCTTCCGTATTCTCTCTCATCCATAGTCTACTTTAGTTCACTCACTTTATGCCATTACACCATTTCTCTCTTCGTTGCTTCTCTCTCTATCAAGCCTGGAGCTAACTCAGTGAGTGTTGCTGAGTAAACATTTTGGTGGGTAAAGTTCATTGGTATTGCTTTGTGTATTCTCAGCTCTCAAAGAGAAAGTAGTGAGAGGTCTCTCTCTGGGTCGGTCCAGGATGGGAGAAGCCTGTCTCCGTCGACTTCTGGCCTTCTCAGGCGGAGAAGAGGTAGCAGTTTAGGACCTCCTGAAATCTTGATTTCAAGATCCGATAGTTTGAGGCCAGCAGTTGAGACGCTTTCGCCTTTGAGGGAGGGTCCAAATTCGAACGGGTCGAAAGGTATTGACCTAAGAAACAAAAAGTGGGGACATTGGTTGTGTCAGGCTCCCTCCGCTTCTACTTCTGAGCTGTTTTTTCGAGGTTGGATCTGAGACTGTTGCTTGACGTCTTGGGAGCACCGCTCTCCCCCGTGCACATTACCAACGATCCTTCACCCACGTGATGGTAGTGAAATGAGAGTTGGAAATGCTGCATCTGGATTTAGGAGATGGTGTGTACGGTGGTGGTTTTGCCTTGAGGTAGTGGTACGCGTGCGCATGCGGCGGTGGGTGTCGCTCGTGCTGGCGAGATGGGGTTGGAGGTGACACTGATTATTTTGTGCGTGGTTATTGGTGACTGTGATTATTGGTGTTCGTGATTATTTTGTGCATGCGTGCAGCGGTGGGTGTCGGGCGTGCCAACGATTATTTTGTGCGTGTAATTGAATGTGACCAATTAAAATTGTGACTGTGACTCACTGTAATCGAGTTGTGACCAAAAAAAGTTTTGATTTTTTCAATCTGTGACCTATAAAAAATTTAATTTGTGGCCGAGAAATAACTTGTGACCTATAAAAAATTTTAATGTGGTTGAAAAAGAAGGAAAAGTTATTGATGTGACATATTGTTAAACTGTGACCTTAAAATTCGATAATTTGTGATTAATAAAAAAATTGTGACTTGTGATCGAAAAATAATACGTGCATATTATTTTAATAAGTTGTCACCTATAAAATATGTGATTTGTGACCAAAATTAATGCTTGACCAATTAATTTGAGAATGTCACCAATAAAATAAATGAGTGAATAAAATTTTGGATTTGTTATCGATGCATAATATCTGACCTAAAAATTGTTACTGTGACTCACGATTTATTAAGTTGTAATCAAGTCGTAACCAATAAAAATGTTGATTTTGTGATTGATGAATAAGCCATGACTTATAAAATTTTATATCTGTGACTGATAAATACCTATAAAATTCTTGATTTATGACCAATAATTTGATAAATTGTAATCGATTTGCAATGAATAAACGAGATACTAAGGTCACAGTTTAGTGGTCACAGGTTTGAGTTCACAAGTCACGGTCATTTTGTATAGGTTTAAGATGACATAAAGAGTGAAGACATTAAATTATAATTAATTATACTTAATATAATAAACTTTATTTCACGGGCATTTTTGTTATATCCATATAATCAATTAGAATAAAATATCAAATTGTTTTATAATATAGCACATGAATTATGAATGAGTACATAATTTGGTACTTTTATTATAAAATTTCATTTAGGATAGAATTAAAGGGTGATAACTATAAAGTATAGAATGAGTTAACTCTTCTCTATTTAGGGTGGATCGACATTTACTATGATAATAGAAAAGACAAACCGCTCGAACTCATCGATACCAACACTAGAGCATACATCGCGCTTTATGAAAAATGGGAGCGATCTAATCGCCTCAACATGATGTTCATAAAGACTAAAATTTCTGCTCGTGTACGTGGTTCTATCAATCAACATGAAAATGTATAGGACTTGTTAAAGGCAATTGATGATCAATTCGTTACTTGAGATGAGGCATTTGCAATTACCCTAATAATGAAGTTCTCATCCTTAAGCTTATAGTATGAAAGGTGTGCACGAGCACATCATACAGATGAGAGACATTGTAGCTCAACTTAAGAAACTCGATGTTGAGATGTCTGAATCCTTCCTTGTGCACTACATCTTCCAACAATAATACAAACCTTTCAAAATCATGTGCAACACACATAAGGATAAATGGTCAATCAATGAACTAATGACTGTGTGTTCAAGAAGAATAAAGGCTATTGATGGAGCAAAGTGAAAGTGTACTGTACAGGCTACAAACCAATTAGAAGGAGAAACGTAAATACTTGATGATAAAGGTAATCCAATCTCTTTTATTTTTTATGAATCTAATATGGTTTATGTAAATATTAAAACCTAGTAAATTGACTCTAAATTTACAATATATATTACAAACGTTTTGTAGGGTATGCAAAATCTAAGGAAGCCAATGGGAAGTGAGCAAAATATCTTATCCGAAAACAAGATGGGCTCACATGTGGATGACATATGAACATGTTTTTTAAACTTTAAGTAGTCGTTTTGTTTTGGAATTAGAGATGGCCTTTCATGTACCAAGTTTTTCACGAAACTCGATTTCTATTTCCAGACTTGTAAACTTGGGATCATCCTTTTACTTTTTCAAAGACTTCATTCAATTTATTTTATAATTCTGATTGTGTTGGGAATGATATTTTGTCTGATGGTCTTTATTGTATTAATTTACAAAATCATATCACTTATAGTTCAATGCATGTTCACACTAGCACTAAATAGTATAATATTAATGAGGGTCCCTCTATGTTATGGCACCCGATATTATAACATATCTCCATAGACATAATTGAAAGATTAGTAAATAATAGAGTACTTAGTACTCTAATTTTCATTGATTTTGAAATATATGTGGACTGCATTAAGGAAAAATAGACCAACGGGTCCAAGTACGTTCCTAATAGGAGTTCGAACATATTAGAAATCATACGTACTAATATATGTAGTTTAAAACATGGACTTACATGGTCGAAAATATTTCATCACCTTTATTTATGATTACTTACGGTATATATCTCTACTTGCATCATAATAAGAACAAAGCATTGGATGTCTTGAGAACTCTAAGGCTGAAATAAAGAAACAATGTAAGAAGTAAATTAATACCATGAGATCAGATAGAGAATGAGACTATTAAGGTAGATACATAGAGTATATACATGTATTTAGTCCATTCGTTAAGTCTCATCAAGAGTATGTGATAGTTGCTCAATACACTATGCCTAGTACACTGGACCAAAATGGTGTGGCAGAAAGAAAAAAATCAAACATTATTGAACATGGTGCAGAGTATACTTAGTAACTTCAATCTTCCTATATTCTTGTGGATTGAAGCATTAAGACGACAATGTATATATTAAATTGAGTTCCAACCAAGGCCGTCACAAAGATACCATTTGAATTATTGAAAGGTTGGAAATCAAGTTGTGACATATACACACTTGGGGACGCCTTTGAAGTGAGGATCAATAATTCATAAGAGAGGAAGCAGGACCCAATGACCATTGGTGTGTGTTTGATTAGATATGCCAAACATTCAAAGGGTACAAAATTTACTATCCATCTCACAACATTAGGATTGTTGAATCAATAAATGTTAAGTTTCTTGAGAATGGCTTGATAAGTGTGAGCGATCAAACCGTGAACTTGAGGATGGTCATTCAAAATGTCAACACTCCACCTCAAGTGATAGATTGGTGATAGTTTACAATACCCCTCATGTAACGCCCCAAATTCTCGGAACTCGAAGCGTTAAAAAAATCTGCTCTTTGTTTGACCTCTTTAATGCTAACCAAAATAAATTGTAAATAAGAAAAAATTTGGATTTTGAAACATATAAAAAATTATAATGGGAGATATATGTCCATATAGACTTTAGAAAATTATGGTGAAATTTGATTTTTGAAAACATCTCGAGAAAATTCAGCAACTATCGGTTGTACAGCAATGGAGAGAAAAAATATGTTTGACCTAGCAAATATCAACTAAAAATTATGAAATTTTAACAGGGACTATGACATTCATATACGTACATCATATAAAAATTTGGGGTCTCGATGATAATGTTTGAAACATGAAAATATTGTTCGACTATGCTGGACAGAAAATTCGGAACTGACTCGACGCAGTCTACCAAAATGGACATAACTTTTTCTCTAGATAATATTTTAGGGTAATTCCAAAGAAACCTATTAAAAGACTCATAGTCCTTTCAAACCCCATTGATTTCACTCTAAAACATGCATTGTAGCCCAAGTTATACCATTTTTAAGTAGGAGAATAGAATCTGAAATTCAATCCAACAATAAATAAACTTCATGCATAATCTTTCCAACGTTTCTAAATTATAGTCGACATGCAATATATATAAAACTAGGCGAAATAGAAAGTTAAACATTTTAAAAGTGTTGTCTAGGTATTCAAAAAAAATTACACAAATGGAAATTTTACTAGAAAGTTAAAAGCATTTCAATCACCGAGCACTTGCCACCATGCCAAACCCTTGCCATGCCTTCATTTAACCTGTAAATTTTGTAGGAGTGAGTATCACAAGTAATACTCAGTAGGAAACACTGATCAATCAGTCCGTTTACTCTCGGGTTTTAATAACCCCTTTCATGTGTCATAAATCATCTCTTCATCTCTTATTTGAAACACCAAAGGGTGCTTCCATTCTCTCATGAGTAACACAATAACACGTTAAATGTAAATAAAAAAACAAATAATGCACCCCTACCTTAAACACTTGGAGTATGAATATCCTCTTGCTCTCAATAAAATACAGCGTACTCTTTGCCTCTTCTTTAGAAATTTTCAGACTCAACGGGTTTTGAAAGAGAAAATGTTGCTTAAGAGGTTGTAGGAGATTTTTCTTTTGTTTTTCAATTGCAAAATGATAATGGTGATTGGTAGCAATCCTAAAAGGGATTTAAAACAATGGTTATGGGATATTAATGATGTGTGTAAATAGATGTTCATGTTACCTTTTCATTTGAAATGGGAGTTAAACGTGCATTTTTTTTTTCTCAAATAAATGGCAGCAGTTTTCTTTTTCTTTTCTTTGTTTATAATTAACATAATTGATTTGGACGGTTATAGTATTAGTGGATGATTCAGATGAAAAGTCTAGTGGGGGAAATGAAAAGTCAGGTTGAGGGATAATGAAATAAAAATAAATAAATAAATGGAGATGCATTAGTGGAGGAAAACCGTGAGTGAGAAAAGTTGTAATGGAATGAAATTGGGATTGTTTGGTACAATATAATCGATTTATCTATTTTTTAAATAAATTTAAAGCACTTAACATATAAGCAAAAATTAATATAAAGTATGTCATCACAAATAACATAACAAAATCAAAATAAAATACGAAAATTGTCGTTTAAGAGAAATACGATACCATTACAAAAATTTTAAAAACAAATGCGCGAAACTTTATTATCATGACCAAAACTTTAATTCAGACTCTTGAGAATGGTCATAGTGACTTAATATAACTCAAATTATTTTCGGTTTCTACAAGAAAAATTCTTTTAAAATGAAATATAAGATTTTTATTTTATTTTATTTTCTCGGTCGCTACACCTCAAGTACAAATAAGTGTTGAAGAACCAATTTTTGAAATTCCAAAAGTTGTAAGCAATATTCAAGTAGATCAAGTAGTTCAAGAATTACCAAAGCCTCCTGAACAAACAGTTGAACCACAAGCTTTTAAAAAGGATGTTGGTACAACATAAAAAAGACTCTACTAGAACAAAAAGGTCAACAATTCCTAGTAATTATGAAGTATATCTACAAGAACCTTACTACGGTATTGGAGCTAAAAATGATCATGAGTCATTTTCACAGGCCATGAGTTGCAAAGAGTTAGAATTATGGTGCAATGCCATGAATGAAGAGTAACATAGTCTGGGATCTTGTTAAGTTGCCTAGTATGCAAAAGATATTGGCTATAAATGGGTTTTTAAGATAAAGAAAGTCTTGTTATGAAACATTGAAAGATAAAGGCAATACTTGTTGCTATGGGATCCACTCAAAAGTAGGAAATTGATTATACAGAGACCTTCTCTTCAGTATCTAAGAAAGATCCACTCTGCTTTATTTTGGCATTAGTAGCCCATTTTGACCTTGAGTTACAACAAATGGATGTGAAAATGGCATTTCTCAATAGAGATTTAGAGGATGAGGTTTATATGAAACAACCTGAAGGATTTCCATCATTTGGATTTGTTGAAAATCTCATGGATCAATGTATATATCAGAAGATCAATAGGAGTAAGATTTGTTTTCTTGTTTTATACATGGATGACATTTTGCTTGCAACCAATGATAAGTTTGCTGTATGAGATAAAAAAATTCCTCTCTAAAAATTTTGATATGAAGGATATGAGTGAGGCATCTTATGTCATTGGCATTAAGATTCATAGAGATAGATTACAAAAGATCTTGGGTCTGTCTAATGAAACCTATATCAATAAAATTTTAGAGAGATTTTGGATGAAAGATTGTTCATCAAGTGTAGCTTCATTGTGAAGGGTGATATGTTCAATTTGAATCAATGTCTTAAAAATGTTCTAGAAAGCAAATAAATGATGAAATCCCATATGGTTTCCTATCGAAAACTTGATGTACGCTTAGGTTTGCATAAGACTTGACATTGTGTTTGTTTTAGGAATGTTAGAACGATATCAAAGTATCCAAGTATGGACCACTGAAGAGCAGCAAAGAAAGTGATAAGATACCTTCAAGGAACCAAGGATTACATGCTTATGTATAAATGGATGGGTAATTTGGAAGCGATTGGCTACTCAGATTCTGACTTTGCGGCTATGTTGATTCACGTAAATCAACATTAAGGTATGTTTTTATAATGGCTAGTGGAGATGTTTTATGGAGGAGTGCCAAGCACACCTTGATTGCTACTTCCACCATAGGAGCTGAGTTCGTCTCTTGTTTTGAGACTACTTGACATGATGTATGGATCAAGAGTTTCATATCTAGACTTAGAATTATGGATTCTATTTCTAGGCCATTGAGAATTTATTATGACAATTCAGCTGTTGTCTTTATGGCTAAGAACAATAAAAGTGGTAGTCAAAGTAAACACATCGACATTAAGTATTTAGCTATAAGGGAACATGTTAAAGAAAAGAGTGGTCATTGAGCACGTAAGCACTGAATTGATGATCGCTGATCCTTTGACTAAAGGCATGCCACAATTGAAATTCAAGGATCATGTAGAGAAAATGAGACTTGGTTCCATTTCATGTGGACCTTAATTTATTTGGGAAAATACATCTATTTAAGACAAAGAACATGATATAGGATTTTTTCATTAAGTATTGTTACCACATAAAGAATAATTCTCGAGGAATTATATACATTGTAATACGTGAAAGATAACACATTATTAAATGACTTATCATCATGATTCATGTGTTTATTTCTTAAGAAGGAAAATCAGTGGGACTAAGTTTAGGCATTAAGTCAAACATATGGACCAAGTGGGAGATTGTAACCGATCTGTATCTTGTGGTCCAACATTTTTACCTTTATGATGAAGCATTCATAGAGTTTTAGTTTCAGCATTTACCCATTGATTGGACCACTAAAATTGGTAACAGAAGCCATGACTTGATGGGAGCTTGGCTATATAAGGAGGTTTGGTCCCTAGGAAACAAGAGCTTGTGGAACATGCCAATGGCCGGAGGTATATACCCGATCCATGGGTATTTTATTTTTTTCAATCCAAATAATTGTTTTAGATTGATTTTTAATCTTACATCATCTTCCACATCCCTAAAATGGAAATTGTTCAAATAGTCTCTTTCGTAATACAATTGTGGTTTTTAAGCTTTGACCACAATAATATTTTTTAATAGTTATTTTAAACCAAAATTTATAAACTTCCTAATACATCCTTATTCAACATGAACAAAATCCCATCTTTGCTCAAATTGACTGAATCCCAAAACCCTATATTAAGCCACTGTCGTGAACATCCATCTCCAGGATCCAATTTCGTGGCAGTCTACCCTCAGGCATTTTTCCTTTTTACTCTGATTATATGCAAATATTTTAGATAAATTTGTTTGTGCGCGCTTCTCAGTTCGAGCAAGAACTTGCAAACTTTTGGGGTTTTACTTTCATTTTTCAATTTAGTTTAAATTTGTTTGGATGTAGAACATTGAATATCCTCTTCAATTTCTTCATTGATCTTTGGTGAGTGCATAATTAAATTCTACGTGATTTCATCATATCAAGTAAAGATTGCTATTTTAGACTTGCAATTCTGCATCTGTTTATCTTTCCTTTTGCAATAATCCAACATTCTAGGCAAAAATAATTATTTCCTCTGGAATAAAAAATATAATATCTTGTAAAAACCCATTTTATCTCTTTCTTCTGAGCTAAAATTAGAATAATTATCATTAGAACTCAAAAAGGAATCAGATTTGAAATGAAAATAAAAAAAGAAACTCACATCAGAAATCCAATTAGAACAATGTTTCTGTTATGATTAATTAGAACAATAATTCATTGATTCGTTCTCTGACTTTCTACTGCATAAGATGTTCACATATATGGTAAAGATTTTGTTCCACTGGCATGGTTATAAGAAATACTGCATAGGTTGTGTTAAATAAATTTCAAACAATATTCAGAATTAGGTGTGAAATTAAAATTTCCAAAAAAAAATGCTGATATGTTCACTTCACAATCAGACAGCCAAAACTCTTATTTCAACCTATACTTGAGTAGTTAATATACCTACACAAATATGCATTGGGTGCACAATCTTAAGAATTTACATTCTTCTATCATCTGCATGCCCATGAATATACTTGAATATTAGAGGCCACGAATCACAATACCAAAACTTGGATGTTGTCAATCAAATTTACCACATCCCCTGCATGAATGATTTGCAAATTTTACTATATTTATTCTTGAGGTCTAGAATTGACTTCTTAATGGCACTCAGTCGTTTATCTAGTTCTTAAAATGGCACCCTGCCGTTTATGTAATTCTAAAAATGTCACCTTGCTGTTTATCTATTTTTGAAAATGGATTGTATTAAGTATCACTTGCCATTACTGTAGATTCTTTATATTTACTCATTGATTACATAACATGATCGCTTTATTTTGTCATTGCAGAAATGGAACACTTATTTGAATATGTGATTCCTGTTGAAGTTAGAATTAAAGGCAAACCTTTATAGAAGTGTTTCCTTCTTAAACTTGATTATGTTTGGGAGATGTTAGATGATGTTCATCAAAAAATGTTGATGGAATCTTGTTTTGGACAACTATATTGAATAAAGTGTATACCGTTTTCAGCCCACCTAGTCTACCAACTTGCAATAAGGATGAATGTAACCAAAAAAGAAATTGAGTTATGGTTTTCAATTAGTGGTAAGCCAACATGAGTTTCATTATATGAGTTCTCATTGATAATAGGATTGAGAGATAGTGATGAACCTTCATTGGAGCCCCATATTGTGACTAATCAAAAAAAGTGTACGTGTTTCACGTAGAAAATCAAGTCTCGCTAACAATTAAAGAAAAACTCAGACGATTGTGTAAGGAACAGACCTCTTGAGACAAAGTCTCAAAAATGGGTGTTTTATTGAAAATTTACAATGGGTGAGAAAACGAAATGCCTCCAAGGGGCACAAGCACACAGAACAATTAAAGGTTAAATGCGATGAAAGTAAGATAATGAAAATTACATAGTCTCTGTTCGAGAGTGTTTGATTCGGAGGGCTTTTCTTCTATGTTTTCTTTTCTCTTTTATACTCTTTTGATAGTCGTTGCGGAACCGCTTGAAACCCATGTTCTTCATCATGGCTGACTTGTCGTGGAACTGCCACTTTAACTGCTACCATGAATTGCACCGTTCGAACTGCTTGTAACTGAGATTCTGGATCGTGGGACATGATGGGATTACTCCTTAGCTGCCTTTGTAACCGTCGCTTAGGATGCTAGTTTGCTTAGATCCTGGGCGTTTCGTAACCCTGGGCGATAATAGTTCTATCGCTCTGATCTTGATCACTCATAAGGTGCTAAGCTTGGGTGTCTACTAGGCTTGGGCGATGATGGGCATTTGCTACATTACTTCATCTTGGTCCTTTAGGCCTATCCTTCAAATTTCTCAATTGGGCTTCATTCCTTAGGCTATCTAATTGGGCTGCGTTTTTATGTGTCAACAATTACCCTCCAATATGGCAAAATTAATATCGATTATTAATCTTGTGTCATATTCATTCTTTGTATTTCTCGCAACATTCAAAATCCTAACAAGGGGAGGAGTATCCAAATCATTACCTTTGCTTGGCGGTGACCTTCTACATTCCAAACAGTGACATTATAAATTAAAGGGTCCGCCACTTCTTCGTGCCATTGCACCTATGTCTCATTTCGTCGTATTTCCATAAAGTTACTGTTCATCTTCTTGCTTCTCTATTTCATTCCCACACTTGCATTCCAGTACCTTTGAGAAAATTGCAACTTGTGATACATGGCGACCTCAGAGAACTCCTTCAGTTTCGACGACTATCAAGAACTTCTCACCAAACTGTATGGCCCAGGCACTTGAACTTCTCTCGCTCAATATTTCGACTGATTTCGAGCTGTCATTAAAGATTATTCATTCAGACATCCGTTCCTTGATGGCCAGAAACATCGAGTGGAAAGCCCAAAAGAACCAGTATCTCTATGCCTCCAATGAAAATGAGTCTTTGTTCACAGAGCTTAAGAAAGCCAAAAATAACTTGGTGATAAAGCTGGCTGAGGAGATGAAGGAGCTCCAAGCAAGAATGGACGACTGTAAGCTAGGCTGGCTGCTAAGAAACTTGTTGTTGCCCAGGAGGTTGAGCGACACAAGCCTTTGGTCGATCGTTATACGAAGCTGAAGGTTGATGAAAACTTTGTGATTAAGCTATCCAAGGCTTCTGATGAGCAGGGCGACGAGTGGGGAAGGCTTAGAGAAAAGATGCGCTCTATGTGGGGCAAGTTGTAATTAGGACATTAATTATTGACATTCTTTTGTAGGACGTTTTCGTCCTATATTTTGTCCTTGTAATCGTGAATGGCAGTTTTAACCGGCTAAGACTTGTAATAGCAGCCATTTTTATTAATGAAGTAATCTTCTCTTCACTTGTGTGACAATTTTTCGTATGTACTATGGGATGGTATAATTGACGTATTCTGTCATCGTCAATATTTTTCCATTTTAATTACTAACCTCGTATCCCGTCCTCGTGCATTTCTTTTAGTGCATTTTTATGTAGAGTAAGACTCTTGACTTTCTGGCATCTCTTCAGGATTTGTTCCTTCAATTTCGATTACTGCACATCTGGCTATTCGTATTCTGTCCCTTCGCCTTCAGACCTCTATAAAGCTGTGTATTTGTTATGTGTTCACCATCTTCGTCCTTATTCTCCAGCAAATCACTCTCTTGCTATTCTCTGCAATATCCAAAATGATGGATCTTCTATATCCAGGAGACCAACTATTTTCTTTTGAAATAACTCTCTTTTTCTGGGTTTGCTATCTGTTGTTGATATGCCCTTTGGTGTGGGAGGTATAGAAAATGGTCTTTGGCCAATGAATGTCTTCTCAACGCCTTTTCCATTTATGATCTCCAGTGAGGGATCTTGATGTGAAAACAATGGCCTGCTGATGGCGTTTTTTGCCCCAATTGCTTGTTGAGAGTGCTTCTCAGCTCTCTGCCTATTGGGAGTGCTTTTCAGCCTCTCTGCCTATCACTACGGCAATGCATTTAGGAAGGCAAGGAAAGCCGATTGTAGTTGATAGGGAAATGACTATAGCCTGCTTCAAATTGCGGCTAATTGTATTTTGACTATTTTGTCTCTCTTGATTTGTAAGAAACATTACGGCAATGCATTTAAGAAGGCACTGAAGGCCAATTTTCTTTTAGTACTCATCAGGAAAAAGAAGAGTAATTGATAAGAGCGATACATTAGCCTGCTTCCAATTGCAGATTGTATGCTGTTTGTTGGTATGTACGAAACATTTGATAATAAAAGATTTTATTTGAACGTATTCCGCTCTTGTTTATTTGAACTTGATCGTCCAATTTATCTAATTTGACAATGTAGTGCCTATATTTGTTTACTTTCCCATATGGAAGGAACATACTTTTTTAGGTACTTACCATTACCATCTAAATCCTCCAAGTGGTAAGCTCCGTTAGGCAATACGCTTTTTACTCTATATGGCCCTTCCCAGTTGGGCGACCACTTTCCATGCTTTTGATCTTTGCTATCATCTTTTGGTTGTAGAACCTAGCCATTTTTCATTTTTGAACTTGCAACCTATCCAAGACGTCCAACTTTAACTCGTCCAGCTCTAGTAAATTTTGGACTAATGCTTCTGCATACTCGCTATCACTTAGATTATTTTGCAAACTTACTCTAATTGACTGCACGTTGATTTCCATAGGCAACATCGCTTCTTGCCCATAAGTAAGCTGAAAAGGAGTTACTTTGGTACTTGAGCGTGGTGATGTCCTGTAAGCCCACAAAGCCTTATTCAAACATTCATGTCAATTCCTGACATTTCCATCTATCATTTTCTTATGATATTTTTCAGAATCTTATTAGAAGATTCTGCTTGCCCGTTAGATTGAGCGTAATAAGGTGTGGAATTCACTAGCCGAATTCCAAACTCGCTAAAAAATTCCTTCACTTGATCTCCATTTAAAGAAGTTATGTGGTCCATCATCAACGTTTGTGGTATTCCAAACCTATAGATAATGTGATCACGAATGAACTCTATAATACTTCTCTGGGAGATTTCTTTTAGGGGCATTGCTTCCACCTATTTAGTGAAGAAATTCGTTGCAACTATTATAAATGTATGTTGCTTGGACGATGGGGGATAAATCTTCCCTATCAAATCTATCGTCCAACCTTTAAACGGTCAAGGCTTAATAATAGGTGTCATTTCTCTTGCTGGCGCTCTTTGTATTGGGCCATGCTTTTGGCACGCTAAGCAACTCCTTGCGTATCGAACACATGATTCTCCCATCTTAGGCCAAAAGTATCCACTCCTAATAATCAACCACCTCATTCTTTGGCCAGCCTGATGGGCTCCACATATCCCTTCATGCACTTCAGCCATGATTGTTTTGACTTCTTGCAAACTTACACATTTTAATAACACACCATCCAGACGTTTCTTGAATAACTCTTCGTCTATTAGTGTGTAATTCAACCAGCGTAGTTTCATTTTCCTACTTTTCTCTTTATTGGGTTCTTTTAAAAACCCTCTTATTTCTTGTCTCCAATCTATTGCATCTCCATCTTCTATGCAATGAACATCAATCTTCCTCGCCCTCCGTTGTACTGCGGGCAAGATTACCCCATATTCACAAGTGGGTTCTTTTAGCATCTTTGAGTAACCCAAAGCCATTTGGGCTAACTCATTTGCCAAATCATTATACATCCTGCTAACATATCGAAGCTCCACTTAGTCGAATTCCTCTAATAACTCTTGGGCGATTTAGTACTGATTAATGACATAATCGCTTTGGCATTTAAAATCACCAACCAACTGGTAAATTACTAATTGGGAATCACCCCTAACGAGTACATTTTTTACTCCCAATTCTAGTAGCAATTCCAATCCCACAATCAGAGCTTCATACTCAGCCTGATTGTTGGTACATATTCTATCCAACGTGAAAGCGAATTTATAGTAAACCCCTAAAGGATTTATTAGAACAATTCCTACCCCTGCCCCTCTGAAAGTTTTTGATCCATCGAAGTATAGAACCCAAGGTTTTAACTCGAATGAATTCACTTCCAGTTCAATTTCTTTAGGCATATCAATGCATGGATGATCGGTCAAAAAGTTAGCCAATGCTTGATTTTTAATTATCTTTTGTGGTATGTGTTGTATTTCAAATTCCGATAATGCCAAAGTCCAAATGCCTATCCTTTGATGCAAAATAGGGCGAGAAAACATGTATTTAACTAAATTAATATTTGAAATCAAATAGATAGTTACAGGCCGTAAATAGGCCCTTAGTTTCGTACATGTGAAATATAAAGCAAGATATAACTTTTCAACGGCGGAATAATTACATTCACACTTTGTTAACTACCTACTCAAATAATAAATCACCATTTCTTCGCCAAACTGGTCTTCTTGCGCGACCATTCCAACTAAAAACCCAAAGAAATTTTCTGCGTTAACACCAAATGCGTACTTTAAAGGGTTCAATTTTAGCTTGTATTGCCTCATTCGCTCAAACGAGCGTCTTAGTTGTTCGAAATGGTCTTCCTCTTTAACAGACTTGACCACTATATCATCCACATATACTTCAACGAATTGGCCTATCATATCATGAAAAATTAAGTTAATTGCTTTTTGATAAGTTACCCTTGCATTTTTCAGGCCAAAGGGCATAACTACCCATTCAAAACACCCTAAAGATCCAGGACACCTGAAGGAGGTCTTATGTATGTCTTCTTCAGCTATGTAAATTTGGTTATAACCTAAATATCCATCCATGAAAGAATACATAACATGTCTGGCAGTTGAATCTACCAAAGAGTCTACCGTAGGCATTGGATACTCATCTTTGGGCGTTGCTAGATTTAGGTTCCTAAAATCTATACACACCCTAATCTTACCATTCTTTTTCAATACGGGTACAATGTTAGACAACCATTCAACATACATGGCTGTTCTAATAAAGCCTACTTTTAGCAATCGTTCTATCTCTTTCTTTACTTCAGGCAATACATTAGGGGCAAAATGCCTAGGAGGTTGTTTATGAGGCTTAAAGTCTGGCTTAGTTGGTAACCTATGTTCGACCAGGCTTCTTTCTAAACCAGGCATGTGTTCATATTCCCAAGCAAAGCAATCTTTGTACTCTTTTAATAAAGCTATTAATTTGGTACTTACCTCTTGATTGAGCATCTGGCTAACGAACGTTGGACAATCTTCCCATTCATCGCCAATATTCACCTCTACCAAAGGATCTTGTGCTTGAGCATGTCCAGATTTTGCGATTCCCATTACTTCTTCATCTGAATTTCTTGAGGATGCTTCCTCTTCCAGACAATCCACCTTGTTAACTTCTCGACCAATATTTTGCTCCAACTCGAACACTGCTATTTTGTTCCTTAATGTCTCCAGTGCTGCTTCTTCTTTTGTCCTTTCCTTACACTCTTTATTAAAAGCCATTAATTTGGCTTTGAAGGCCTGAATATCGGCCATATCCTTTTGCCAATGACAATTCATTCAACTTCTTTGGTTATCTTTTTGCCAATTACTGGCTCCTCAAAGGCCACTATGTTTGGCCTCATTTGATTGAAGATTTCAGTAAGTGCATCTACTGAAAATGATTCTTCGCTCTGTGCGACAATCTGAGTCTCTTCTCCATCTTGAACTACTCTGATAGGTCCATAATTTCCTTCGTACATGAACCTTTCCACTGAATTTGCTTCTGCAACAAAAGGTCTGTGGTCTGCTTGTACTACTTCTGCTTGGCCTTTATCGTTCCAGAAAACTAGGCATTGATGGAGTGAGGAAGGTATGCAATGACTTCCATGAATCCAATCTCTCCCTAGCAGCACATTGTAACTGGTTGGACCATCGATTACAAAGAAGACTGTGGTCCTAGTAGTTGTTCCCACAGTTATATCTAATGGCATAACCCCTTTAGCTGAAGTTGCTCCTCCATTGAAGCTTGTAAGAATAACCTCTGTTGGGATCATGTCACTGTCTGCCTTTGCAAATTTCCTCATCATTCTGGATGGAATGGTATTGATGGCCGCTCCATTATCTATGAGTACTTTTGCTACTGGTATGCCATTAACCAAGGCCTTCACGTACAATGGCCTCAAATGCTTGGTCAACTTCATAGTGGGTCTCTTGAAGATAACTTTCTCAGCTGCACCTATTTCTACTTCCTGTTTATCATCTACTGATTCGTTTCCGCGTGACAAATCTACATGCAATACTTCGTCCTGATTTTCTGTTTCACTGACTCATTCCCTACTTTCTTCCAACGCTTCTACTTCAGTTACCCAACTGGTAGGAGGATGCAGTATTCTTGGAGGTGACCCGTATTTCTTAGCACGAGTTCTATATAGTACATAGAAATCAAAGGAACGCCCAGATGGTTCACCCAATAGATCCACTTCGTGGACACCTTCCTGATACAACTGCTTTAACAATGTGTTGCACGATACTCATATTTTCCTTCTTTCCGCTTCCAAGTCAATTTTCTCTTCCATATCTGTCATGTCATCATCCTCTTCTTCACTATGTGCTGCCCGAGATGTTTGACCTTCTTCACATTCCAGCACGCATGCTTCTTCCTCATTTGCTTCCCTTTTCTCCTCTTCATTCTGCTTGCTTTTGAACTCGTTGGCTAATAAATAATTGTTAGCCACAACATGAGGTAAGGTGCCAAATTGGATGGTGAGGGATTGACCTGGATCATCTTCATCTTCAGGCTTCTTTCCTTGTTCAAACTTTGATCTTCCAGAGGAACTTTCTGGCAGTTCTTCCACTGATTCGCCCATACTGGCCTCTTTATCACCCTTGAGGTTTTTTTGGTTAGCCACCTTAAGCCATTTAGACCCCTTAGGATGTGATGATCCCTACTGTTGCCTCATCATTCGTCCATAGTTACGTTGGAAACGCCTTTGCTGAGTTCTGGTCATTTCATTAAAGGGTACAACCCTTCCTGCATTGTACTGGAAGGAATGCCATACATTTGGTTGGTGAGGCTACAGCCTAAAATGTTCTTCAAAAGGCCGTCTCCCATAAAATGGTATACCCTGTTCTTCATCAGGTTGGAAACTTGGAACAATGTTAGGGCGATGGTGATATTGCCGCATTCTCCTGTATTTCTTTATTGCATCTAAAGCACAACACGCCATCATCCTTTCTAGGTTCTTTCCTTTTGATTCGTTCAAAGACACTAGAATGTGATCCAGAATCCTCTTCTCCATCATCTATGACCAACTTGAATTTTGGCAGCTTACCTTTGAAACTAGACGTCACCATATTCACCCCAAGTGGCTGTGGAAAAGGATTTTCATCCACTGCCATTTTCTTCTTAGTCTTGAACGTGATTCATCTTGACTCGATGGCATCCTGTAATACATAACAAAAAACCAAACAGTTATTAGTCATGTGTGACCATACATTGTGCCATTTATAATATTTTTTACCTTAGCCTTTTTGTTTTCATCTTTTATAGGCTCACTCTTTTCTGTCATTTTAGATTTGGCCATTATAGGACAAGCATATGCTTCTCCTTTAACCAATTCGGCCAAGCATATCTCGGCTTGATCATATTGTTCATTACCAACTATATGAATATCAAAGTTTTGATCTTTGTAATAAGTCCTTTTGCTAGAGTTTTTCATATGTTCATCTTCCCTTATCAAACGTTCATACCTAATCACGTTAGCACTCAACTGGAAGAGATCAGGAAATTCCCTATCCTGGAATTTCTTCTTTAAGTCAAAGCTTAAACAGTTTTGAGCAATTCTAATGAATTCTTTTTCAGGCAAAGGCACAAAACACTTACTCCTGGCTATCTTAAACCTCTGGAGGAAGCTTTCCACCCATTCATTTGGCAATTGACGTAAGTTCGCCAAATCAGCCAAGGTAACTTCAAACTCAATTTTGTAAAACTGGGCGTGAAACAATTGTTCTAATTGCTGCCATGTTTGGACAGAATTTGCTGGCAAGTTAATAAACATGAAATGAGTAGAAACGACACCCATACGTTTAAAGAGATCACATGTCATTTTAGGTCACAGGGTCTCAATTTCACTCCGTAACTATTAAAATAGTGTTTGGAATATCAAACATGACTTGTATATAATGAACAACCACATGTTCTATGTTTTGTATACCATACTTGTTACTTATGTTTTTCTTTTGTTGTCAAGTATGGTATAGTTTCCAATCGAATTCTGAAGTGACTCACTATAATCTGAACTTTGAGTGGATCGTAACATCCAAATGTAGATAAAATTTCATACTTACACTTTCAAGTGGTTATGAGCGTGAATGAACCAAAATGAACACGAAATGAATAGAAAAGACACCCATACTTTTAAAATAACCACATGCCATTTTAGATCAAAAGTGACTTCACTCCAAAACTAATAAAACGGTGTTTGGAACATCAAACATGAATTTTACATATTGAACAATTATACGTGCTATATTTTGTATACCATGCTGGTTAGTTATGTTTTCCTTTTGTTGTCAAATGTAGTACAGTTTCCAACCAAATGATGGAGTAGCTCACTATAGTTTGAACTGTGTGGACCATAATATCTAAATGTATTTATACTTTTATTCTTACACTTTCAAGTAGTTACGAGCATGAATGAACTAAAACAAACACGAAACGAGTAAATATGGCACACATACGTTTAAAATGACCACATGTCATTTTGGGTAACAGGGTCTCGATTTTACTCCGAAACTAGTACAATAGTGTTTGGAATATCAAACGTGACTTGTACATGTTGAACAATTAAATGTACTATATTTTGTATACCCTGAACAAACACATACTTTTGAAACACAAAATGTCGTTTTGGGTCTGAACAAACAATGCTATCATAGTTTACCAAAAACTTGACCTAAATAGCTATCTGATTTATTCAAAAACCAAATCAATTTGAAGATTAAATTCAACAATTAACATCCATCCATCCATAAAAAGTTATCAAAACTATCACAATGTGTGTGTGTAAAACAAGTCTCCTTGATTTGTTAACTAGTGTAGAGCATTTTTTGCGAGTTAGGCAGTTATGGACCCTCTGATCACGCCTACCACATTTACGAATCCTTTTTCCCTTCCATGTTTATCAAATCCGACGGTTTTTAGACTTCCACTCTGTCATCGATACAAAAGGAGTGGTAACATCTTAGTTTGATTTGAGATTTCCCAATCAGCTTCATTTGCCACCGGATATATATATTCGACGTATGCTTGTTTCCAACTAGTATTAGTGTAATAAAGGTAAGAAGATATTCATTTAAACTTCACTGTTGTAAATGCATGCTTGCACACAAGCTTTTCTATATCAAGTTCCCAACAAGTATAGTTCTTGACTTCAAGTTAACAACATTCATTTTGTTAACCCCAAAAAATGAGCTCAATAGATGTCGGGCCCACTTTTGCCACATCAAGTACAGATCTGGCGCGTTTCTACTGGAATGAGGACAGTAGTTAGGCTTGGATGAACGCGGGAGGCACTTTTCGATAAGAGACAAAAATCTTCAGACTCCGGCGGTATAATTTGAAGGCAACCACGCTATGAATGATTGCCAAGCCAAGATAATCAAGAATAAATCTTTTCTTCGTAGTGGAATATATGGAATAATAAATATAATAAAATGGTGTTTTGTGTTGAAATACTTAATTAAAGTCGTCAAACCTGACTTGAAATAAGAATTTGTGGAACAACAATAAGATAATGTATTATGTAATAAAAATTGGCATGTAAAATAATTAACCACGAGATTGGCCAAACTTGTACATGTATATTTTTACAAAATAAGTGCATCTGGGTTGTTATATTTATACAGCCTCAAAAGTTCATCTAATCATGTAGATATTACAAATTCCACGCTAGTAATAAATGCACAAACCCACTATATAACTTATGACGTTTAAAGGTATCATGGTGGAAACCCAACCTATCTGAATGGAGATCTCAGGATCTAGGTTCGAAGTGACAACTAAACCATGTAATATCTATGTAAATTACTGAGAAGGTTCTCATTCTGCTCATTCATATGGTGCTCACAGTGATTGGAAGACACAGATTAAGCTAATAACCTTTAAACGTTGTTGTGAAACGCTGAGTTAAGAGGTCACCTATGTGAGTGTAAAGTGGGGCCGCTTCTATAAGGATTATGAATACTACATCCTTGAACAAATACTTGCAGAACCAAGCGATGTGTTAATGGCTAAAACGAATACACATTGAGAACTACGCTGTGTCTAGAATGGTCATGTGTGAGATCTATTGTCTTGGTTTACACAAATGGCGAAACAGTTCATGGCATCATATCCACTGGTTTGCTAGTAATTCCCGATAGGTTTCACAAGGGAAGGTTCAAAACTAAATGCTACATATCCTATGCAGGATTGATTCGTTCTACTCTATCTTTCTTTAGTTTTTCAAATTTTCATTCATGTGGGGGATTGTTGGAAATATTGAATGAAAATCAGTTTCATCCGATGAAAATCAGTTTCATCCGTTTATCCGTTTGAATTTCATTAGTTTCATCTCTTCAATTCTGTAACTCCTTATTCAATGCATTAAAGAGTTAGCTCCTCCTCTATGGGTATAAATAGAAGAGCTCTCGGTTGGAAGAAAGATAGTGAACACAACAAACACGAAAGAAAAAAAAAAGTTTCCTCCTCCTTCATTTCCAATAGCCTCTGTTTTTATTCATTTTTTTCCTTTGCTAAAGTTCTTTGAGAGATAGACACAACTAGTTCATAAGCGGTTAACGTAGTACAGCATGATCCGGCAACCGATTATATCCTGAGAATCGAACACCGATCAAAACCTCTTGCACTCCGATGAGGCGGCGAATTCAATTTAAGGAAACCGTATAAACACAGGCCTATGGTTTTGATTGATTTACTTTGATTCTCCAATATTTACCCATGGTTTGATCTTAATGGGATGTCATTCTGAAACTAAAAATTAGCAGCTTAAAGAGATAAATGTGAAGATATAAATAACAGCTACACAAAACTTTCAACACATTGTGCCATGTACGTGTGATGTGTGTGCTTCCATAATTGATTATAAACGTGTTTATGAAACACAACGTTTTTAATGGACAGGTTTTTGCTTCTTGATGCTTCTGAGTGTTTTTACTCTTCATCCGACCTCATTTTTGTGGTTAATGAGTGTGGTGATTTTTGAAAAAAAAAAAAAGAATCTCTAGTTTCTCTGTAGTGTTCTTCGTCTTCAACCCTTAAAAACCTCGTCCCAGATTCTAATCTTGTTCTCTTCATGTGTTTTTTTTCTTACTTGGTGTGAGATGTACCAGAACCTTGTGTTCTTTTTTCGATTGATTTTTAAAAAGAGTGTTAATTAGGGTTTTCAGTTTTCCTGGTGAACGCTAACTTTATGGGCTATTCAGATGCTTAAAGATAAGAATCTTGTGATTTTATATCAGTATTTTTTGCATTTTTGCATCCTTGATTGCCGTTTGAGGCTTTTAGCACAACATTATTTTAGTCCATGTGCAACATGGGATTAGATGTTGGAAGTGATCATCGAACGTGTGGGGCTCCAGCCAGAAAAATCTTTTGTTCAAACTTTTTTTTGCACATTTAAATTATTTGATCGGTTGATTTTATAAGTTTAATCATGGTTTCTATTGTTTCTAGGCGTTTCATTAGTATCATAGCCTTGATTCTGAAATCATGAGGTTAAGTGTTGGTGAAAATCAAAGTTCTGCAACAGGTCCAAAATGTTGAGGCGAAAACTTGGTGAAAAATCAAAGTTAAATGAGTTATTATAAACTCTTAGTGAGATCTCTCTTGTCTTGCTGATTACTTTACATTTAATTATTGTATATATGTGTGTTGTTTCTGTAAGTGTTATGCCCTAGGTTCAATCAACTTTGGACATAAGCACTTTTAATGTATATAAATAATCGATGCATATTTATGGCAAGATCTATTATTGAATTAACATTCTAATTAATTAAATAATAGAATCCATAAATTCAAGTTTTGGTGATTTGTTAATCACAAGGAGTTGTGATTGAGATACAAATTACATATGACTGAATCTTAAATCGTTCGTAGTCGTATGTAATAACGAGATACGGATATCGTTATTACGGATAGACATCACGTGTGGCATTTCTTACTTATGAAGTAATTAGTTGATCTGACAAGCTAAAGTGTAGAGACACTTGAATGAACACGTGAATGTTTTGTTATAGAACAAAATATTGGAGACCCGCTGAGAGATTCCACATGGAAAACTATTTGAGTGTCAGTGGTTAATCTCTAACATTCGGTAGTGGAATTGGTCCTTTGACTTAAGGTCATCATAGTACCTTATGTGAGGACAGTCATGCTTTGGTGATGTCGGATGTTGCTCTGTCAAGGGTCACTAATACGGCATCGTTCGGGTATGTCAAGAATCATATGAAGGTTGTGAATGATCAATAGAGGATTCGTCACTCTTAGATAGTAAGAGATTATGATCTACATTTCATCCAGTTAAGTTGATAATGAAATCCTTGGCCAATGTGAACTCATAAGTCGAAAAAACGTTTTCGACTTACATTGACTTAACAGTAGGATAAAAGATATGATCGATAATTGAGATTGACACATGTCCATATCTCGTAATTTATCGGGTCATATTCACGAAGGGATTATAGTTTTACGGTAAACGAACAAGTTTGGTTTTGTCATGCCACATGACATTTCCCGTCACATGTATTGCCCGACACATTGCTAGATGTCAATCTGTGACGACGAATGTGAATTGATGATAAATTAAAAGTGGTATTTTAATTTATCAGTTTTGATTAAATCAAAATAATAATTCACGTCATTAGTCATCGTGATCGGGAACCTAATGGGTCACACACAAAAGAGAACCAGAAGAATGAGATTTACCAATTAATTAATCGACAAATGTTGGATAATTAATTAATTGAGTTGCTTATTCATATGCCCTAATTAATTAATTGGATTAATTAATTCATGGACTGGATTTAATTAATTTGATTAATTAAATGTTGGACCGGGTTAAGTTAAGAGATGGGTCAAACCCGTTTGGACTTGTATTAATAGGCTGTTAGGGTTTGAAAAACTGTAGAGATTATTTATTATTCTTGCTAGCACGAGAAAAGAAAACCCTGACCGTCATTCTTGTTCTCTGTGTGGATCACCATTGGAGGCTGGACAATTGGACAACTTAGATTGTAGAACGTGATCGTTGGAATTCGTGAATCAGCAAAAGAGTTTGTAGAATTCATGAAAGGTATTATTTCTATCACAGTTTCTATCTAAACATAAAGCAGATCATGTTTGGTTCACTAAAATCCCTTGGAGATTAATCTTTATCCAAAACCTCATACGAGATTTTGGGAATTTAAGATAAATCAAGAACATGTAGTGCTCTTCGTCTTCGAGATTCCTGAAGGAGAAAACAATGGAAACTTGTTTTGATATCGAATTCTTCGATTAGCCTGCAATAAACTATCTATTGTTTACTTGTTTGTGTATAAATATTAGTTGTTTGTAAATACTTCAAAATAAAAAAATTGTGTAATTATTTGATTCTAAAATACTCTGTGTACTTTTTTGTGTCTGATCTCTTGGTTCTTTAAGAACTGAGTGTACTTTTATAAAATAATTTTTAAACATTTTTTACTTAATTCAAAGTATCTGATTTTTATTCATTTAAACATTGTGTATTTTTCAAAAAAAAAATTAAATTGTATCTGTTGGAAAAATGTGTCATGTTTTTATAAATTTTATTTATTGGCTTGCTTAATATAAATCATGAAAAAGAAGTTTATACGTTATATACAGACTGCACAAGCAGTTCTAATTGATTGGAAAGGTCAAGCAGATCTGCCCAAAATATTTGAGTTGTGAGTTTTATTGTTTTTCCTTACATAAAAGGATGTGATTTATCGTTAGAAGGAAAATATAAGATTTTGTTAAATTAAAATTATATTTTCCTTATATTAGACTTCTCCAAATCTAGAATATCTTTTGAATTATCTTTTATGATAAGACATATATTTTACAATAAGGTTGTTATTATGGTTATTGCGGAGTTTTAGGTGAGGAGTAATTGTTAGTGGTAATTGGGTCAAATAGTCTCTTCTATAATATAGTTTGGGATTTTAGCCTTTGACAAAAAAAACATGTTTAAAATAAATAGTTTAAATTATAATTTATAAATTACCTCATATACCCTTATTCAACAAAACTAAATGAGTAGAAACGTCAACCATACGTTTAAAACGATCAGATGCCATTTTAGGTCACATGACTCGATTTCACTCAAAAATTAGTTTTATCATAGTTTGAAACATTTTAGTAGACTTGCACATATTGAATTAACTAATTTATTGAGTATCTTATGTGGACACGAGGGAACATAAAGTGAAATGAATATAAAATTTGTTAAAACGAGGTATCTATTTCACTCTGAAACTAGTAAAACAGTGTTTGAAACATCATACATGACTCGTACACATTGAACGACTACACATGCTATGTTTTTGGATACCGTACTTGCTACTTAGTTTTTCTTTATTGTCAAGTGCAATATAGTTTACTACCATAAAGCGACATACTATAGTTTTAATAAATGTATCCATGGACGTAGTTACAATTTTCAATATTGGGGAGGGTGAAAATACGGAGGGATGGAGGGGGGTGGGCCCCTCTCTCGGGGGTTCGGGTGCAGAGCCCCCGAATTTCTTTTTAACTAAGAGGATTAAAAACGACGATTTTGAGTACCAAAATAGGCAAGTTAGATTGACCGACTAAAAAGACAATCAGTTTATCGATACAAAAATAATATATCCATCTATGTGTCTAACACTGTACAAATTGAAAACATGAACGTTATATGGATATCAAAAAGATAAAAAGTAAACTGCCCATCTATATAACAGATGGTAGAGATGACTTGGACATATGAAATTAGTCTTTCGTAAGGGTTTTTAATTAGGTCGGCTTGGGTTTTAATTAGTTGGCCTTGGGAATTGGGAACTTAACTTTTAAATTGGATTTGGGCCATTTATTTATTCAAGTAACTATTGAATCTTTTGTTTAGGTCTAAGATTTTTGTATGGTTGAATTTTAAAGGGTAAGTTATTGGGTCAATATTTATTAGTGGAAAAAAATTCAAAATTTTGCGGGAGCGAGTCAAAATTTTTTGGGGGGGCGAAATTGAAAAATACATTACAAATTAACTAGGAATAGTGGACCAGCAGACAATGTTGGGGGGGCAGTCGCCCCTTGCCCCCTAGCTCCGTCATTGAATGTATCGATCGCAACGTCGAAATAGAGTTAAAACTCTCATCCCTAAACTTTCATGTGGTTACGGGCATGAATGAACCGAAACGAATACTAAATGAGTAGAAACGTCAGCTATATGTTTAAAACGACTAGATTCTGTTTTGGGTCATGGGGTATCGATTCACTCCGAAATTAGTAAAAGATGCTTTGAAACATCATACATGACTCGTACACATTGAACGACTACACGTGCTATGTTTTTCGATACTACATGACTCGTACACATTGAACAACTACACGTGCTATGTTTTCGATACCACACATTGAACGACTAAAGTGAAATGAACACAAAATTAGTTGAAATGACAACTAGCCATTTACAATGTTAGCATGTCATTTTGGGTTACAGAGTCACAATTTCACTTTAAAACTATTTGATCATATTTTTGAACATCTTAAAAGACTTATATAAATTAAATAAACTATTTTTTGAATATCTTATCAATAGTTGAAACATAATGGAATTTAGGATATTTACCTTCATTCATAGTGAAAAATAGTATAATTTACTCATGGAACAATGTTGTTGAATCGAAGCGGACAGTAAATGAGTAGAAACGTCAACCATATGTTTAAAACGATCAGATGTTGTTTTGGATCACGAGGTCTCGATTTCACCAAAAAGCTAGTGGATCATAGTTTGAAATATCTTAGTAGACTTGTACATGTTGAATTAACTAATATATTGAATATCTTATGTGGATAGGAGGGAATATAAAGTGAAACAAATACAAAATTTGTTAAAACGGTACTTAATCGTTTAAAAAAGCATGCTGAATAATTACATGTTTTTTCTCTTTTGTCCTATACCCTAAAATCTAAATCATATACCCTAAAACCTAAACTCTAAATGGCAACCTTCATTTTAAAATGATTAGATGTTGTTTGTGGTCACGGTGTATCGATTTTACTCCGAAATTAGTAAGACTGTGTTTGAAACATAATACATGACTCGTATACATTGAACGACTACACGTGTTGTATATTGGATACCATATTTGCTACATACGTTTTTCTTTATTGTCAAGCATATTGTAGTTTACTATCATATTATGAAGTGAGTTACTATAGTTTGAACAAATGTGTCAACCGTAACGTCGAAATGTAGTTAAAACTTTCATCCATAAACTTTCACGTGGTTACGGGCGTGAATGAACCGGAACAAATACTAAATGAGTAAAAATGTCATCTATACATTTAAAATGACCAGATGCCGTTTTGGGTCACGGGGTATTGATTTCACTCCGAAACTAGTAAAACTGTGTTTGAAACACCATACATGACTCGTACATATTGAACGACTACACGTGCTGTGTATTTGATACCATATTTGCTACTTACGTTTTTCTTTATTGTCAAGCGTAGTGTAGTTTACTACCGGATTATGGAGTGACTTACTATAGTTTGAATAAATGTGTCAACCGTAACGTCGAAATGTAGTTAAAACTTTCATCCATAAACTTTCACGTGGTTACGGGCGTGAATGAACCAAAACAAATACTAAATGAGTAAAAACGTCATCTATACATTTAAAACGATTAGATGCCGTTTTGGGTCACGGGGTATTGATTTCACTCCAAAAGTAGTAAAATTATGTTTGAAACATCATATATGACTCGTACACATTGAACGACTACACGTGCTATGTTTTGGATACCATACTTGCTACTTACGTTTTCTTTATTGTCAAGTGTAGTGCAATTACATAGTGTTGGTCATTATCGGATGAACTTTGTATCTAACTTGTTGTTCAAATATGGCAAGAATTTGAATTCGTTTAACTTTTATATGAGTATAAGTGAATATAAAGTGAAATGAACTCAAAACTAGTTGAAATGATAGCTAGCCATTTAAAATGTCAGCATGTCATTTTGGGTCACAATGTCTCAATTTCACTTTAAAACTATTTGATCACGAGGTTTTGAACATCTTAAAAGACTTATATAAGTTAAACAAACTGATTTTTTTAGTATCTTATCTATAATTGAAATATAATGGAATTTAGGATACTTACATTCCTTCATAGTGAAGAATAGTATAGTTTACTTATGGAACAATGTTAATCACTATCGGGTGAACTTTTATTTTTTTTATTTTTTTATCGATCTTCGAAATTTAATGTTGTTTATCGATTTTACTCTAAATATAGTGAAATTTTTTCTACTTTCATTTTCATGTGGCTACGAGAGAATATAAAGTGAAACAAACACAAAATTAGTTAAAACATCATCACATCGTTTATAACGATAGCACGTCATTACAGTTACGAACTCTAAATTTCACTCCAAATATGATTAAGACATATTTTTCATTAATTTTCATGTGGATACGAGGGAACATAAAGTGAAATGAATACAAAATTTGTTAAAACGGTACTTAGTCGTTTAAAAGACATGTTGAAAAATTACATGTTTTTCTCTTTTGCCATATACCCTAAAATCTAAACCCTATACCCTAAAACCTAAACCCTAAACGACAACCCTCTGTTTAAAATGATAAGATGCCGTTTGTGATCACATGGTATCTATTTCACTCTGAAACTAGTAAAACAGTGTTTGAAACATCATACATGACTCGTACACATTGAACGACTACACGTACTATGTTTTAGATACCATACTTGCTACTTAATTTTTCTGTATTGTCAAGTGTAATGTAGTTTACTACCATAGAGTGAATCACTATAGTTCGAATAAATGTGTCGATCGCAACATCGAAATAGAGTTAAAACTCTCATCCCTAAACTTTCATATGGTTACGGGCATGAATGAACCGAAATGAATACTAAATGAGTAGAAACGTCAGCCATACGTTTAAAATGACTAGATTCCGTTTTGGGTCATGGGGTATTGATTCACTCTGAAATTAGTAAAATATGTTTTGAAACATCATACATGACTCGTACACATTGAACGACTACACGTGCTATGTTTTAGATACCATACTTGCTACTTAGTTTTTCTTTATTGTCAAGTGTAATGTAGTTTACTACCATATAGTGACTTACTATAGTTTGAATAAATGTGCCATTCGCAACATCGAATTAAAGTTAGAACTCTCATCCCTAAGCTTTCATGTGGTTACGGGCATGAAAGAATCGAAACGAATACTAAATTAGTAGAAACGTCAGCCATACATTTAAAATGACTAGATTCCGTTTTGGGTCCTGGGGTATCGATTCACTCCAAAATTAGTAAAATATGCTTTGAAACATCATACATGACTCGTACACATTGAATGACTACACGTGCTATGTTTTCGATACCACACTTCCTACTTATGTTTTTCTTTATTGTCAAGTATAGTGTAGTTTCCTACCAGATTATGGAGTGACTCGTTATAGTTTGAAAAAATGTGTCGAATACAACGTCAAAATATAGATAAAACTTTCATCCCTAAGCATTCATGTGGTTATAGACGTGAATGAACCGGAACGAACACTAAATGAGTAAAAATGTCAGACATGTGTTTAAAACGACCATATGCCATTTTGGTTTTAACAAACAGTGATATTGTTATAGTTACCAAAAACTTTATCAAAACAACTATCAAAATTTACCAAAAATCATAATTTCAAGATTAAATTCAACAATTAACATTCATGTATCCATAACAAACACGAATGAACAGAACTGAACACTAAATGAGTAAAAACGTCAACCATACATTTAAAACGATCGGATGCCGTTTTATATCGCAGTGTGCGATTTCATTCAAAAACTAGTCGATCATAGTTTGAAACATTTTAGAAGACTTGTACATGTTGAATTAACTAATTTTTTGAGTATCTTATCTCACAATTGGAATATAGTGAAATTTGTATTACTTACCTTTATTCGTAGTGAAGTAGAGTGTAAGTTACTTACAGAACAATAGTGTTGGTCACTATCGGATGAACTTTGTATCTAACTTGCCGTTCATATATGATAAAAACTTGAATTTGTTAATTTTTATATAAATATAAGTGAATATAAAGTGAAATGAATACAAAACTAGTTGAAATGACAACTAGCCATTTAAAATGTCAGCATGTCATTTTGGGTCAAAGAGTCTCAATTTTATTTTAAAACTATTCGATCATATTTTTTTAACATCTTAAAGACTTATATAAATTAAATAAACTATCTTTTTGAATATCTTATCTATAATTGAAACATAATGAAATTTAGGATATTTACCTTCATTCATAGTGAAGAATAATATAGTTTACTCATGGAACAATATTGTTGATCACTATTGGGTGATTTTTTATGTGGGTACGAGAGAATATAAAGTGAAACAAATACAAAATTATTTAAAAGGTCATCAAATCGTTTATAACGATAACATGTCATTTTGATTACGAACTCTAAATTACGTTTTTCATTAATTTTAATGTGGATACGAGGGAACATAAAGTGAAATAAATACAAAATTTGTTAAAACGGCACTTAGTCGTTTAAAAAGGCAGCATGCCATTTTGTCGTCGATTTTAAATGGGGTATTATGAAAAGCGAGAATGAAAGTGGGAATTCATGTTATGGGATTTTGGTAAATTTTGGTTTGAAATTGTACAATTTAGACATTTCAAATGAAGGGTATTTATGACTTTTAAAACATGATAAAATAGGCCAAATGTTATTTTACCAAACATTATTGAAAGAGGCTATTTTACCAAACAACATTGTTGACTAGGCTTTTTAACCAAAAACCCCGTATTGTTATCTTTTGATAATTGTTTTTCCTATAAATAAGGTAATTAATCAAGTTTGTAACGGAAGCTTTGAATATTTTTTTCGTCTTTCCACTTACAAATTGCGGCTCTTCCGAATTGAAGAAATCACACAGGAAGTGATGCTTCAACGATAAATTTCAAAGCCTACCGTCTTCTTCAGGTCATTGAAGAATACAAAACAAAATTGTGTTGAATGTTCAATCCCATCAATTGATCAAGCTGCTTGACGTGAAGTTAAGAATGGTAATTCTTAATCCAAACGGCAGTTACAACTGAGTACAATAGGAAAGTGGTGATAAAGTCAAGACTGGGAAGTTTGATTCTACTTCGTTAACAAGTCAAAATGAGAAGATACAAAGGAAGTTGTTTTTGGTTCTTTTGACTGTTATTTGTTAATTTTATGAAATTACAAAATCGGATACTATTATATTTTTATCAATTAAATTTGTGGATTGTTTTACCCATTGCATGGGGGACCGTGAATGTTTCCCTTTGGGGTTTACCATGTTATATCTGGTGTTTTAATTTAATATTTCAATTAATTTATGTACTTAATTAAGAGTGCATGAACACAGTACATCCTACACGTACTAGTTAGAACGGTTAAAATCCCAGTGTGAGGGGTTTTGAATAGTGTCGACCAGAATTACAACAATGAAATTAAAATCCATTTTTAATTTACCTACGTTTTAAAATTTTACTCTTGGTATCAGAGTGGGTTCACTTTTAGAAAATGTGATCCGAAAAAAATATAGATATGGACAGAGCACTGTTTCGACCTTCTATCTTAGATGTGACTAATTATTCCTACTAAAAAATTACGATGCAGGTTTATGTTCGTTATCTTGATGAAAAGGCTTGGCACTCCATCATGCATGGATATAAAATATCCATTGTGACTATGAAGATAGAGAAAAAGGCTCAACACTAGGTCACTACAGATTTTAATAATACTAATTGGAATTCAGAAGCCTTAAATGCTATTTTTTGTCATTTGTGGATTTTAACCAATTTCGTCTAATCTATAAATGCAAGGTGGCTAAGGAAGCTTGGGATGTACTACAAGTTGATCATGGAAGAACTTCTGTTGTGAAATCTTCCAAACTTCAAATGTTCACCCTTAAATTAGAACAATTAACAATAAGAGATGATGAATAATTCAACGACTTTTATGCCAAGCTCAGTGTCATCGCCAACTCGGCATACACCCTAGGGAAGAAGAATTCAGAAAGCAAGATAGTGAAGAAAATTCTTAGATAATTACCTGATTGATTTCAATGCAAAATAACTACCATCGAGAAGAGTAAAAATGTTGAAAGCATAAAGGTGGAAGAATTGGTATGGTCTTTAATGACTTATGAGTTGCATCTCTATAGGAAAAAAGAATGAAAAAGGATCTAGAGTTGCCTATAAAGCCAAAGATATAGTGGAATAAGAAAATGATGAAGAAAGACAGAGTGACGAACTTATGACCATGCACACCAAACAATTTAAGTAATCACTGAAAACCAATCAAAAAGGAAGAAGTTCAAAACTTCAACCACAAAAGAAATCAAAATCATATACAATGCCATGTGATGATGCCAAAATTCATACCTGGGCCAACCCGAGCAAATGAAAAAGCTCCGCCAGATCCGATCTCCAATACCTGAAACAAAGGCGTCGAGGTGTGTCCTCGTCGCCCCTCCGATGCTTAAGTCAGAGAGAGGAATTATGTGAAAAACTGTATATTGGAATATTATGTAAAAACATACCTTAATAATGAGGCTAGGTTATATATTTATAAATGTTAGAGAGGAATTCCTGGAAGGACTAAACTTCTTGTAATTATAGTTATTTTAGAAGTGTACAATTTATGTTAGAGTAAAATTTGTAATGAACTAGGAGTTGGTACTTAAGTAGGACTAGTATTCCTAGGCCCGACCTCATAATGTACCCGACCTCAGAATCAGCCCAGTTGGAGTGGGCCAAGATCGGGCCTAGAGTTCGGGTCAGGTAGGTCAAGCTCGGGTCTATCGATATTTTCCCGTATCACAGACCCCCGTGCATCCAGATCGCAGCTAAAAGCTACATGCTTAAGCTGCGAGGTGAGATGCAAAGAGGTGCAACAAGCTTAAGTCTTTGTGCGATTTGTAATTTGTATGTAGCTCGAGCTCGTTACTTAGCCAATTTTTGGCTAATAAGCTCGAGTTTTGTATTAAATAAGTAACTCGAGCTTGTTACTTGGCCAATATTTGGCAAATAAGCTTGATAATGAGTTCGAGCATGTTACTTGGCCCTTTTTGACCAAGTAGTTTGAGTTCTGTTTTGAAATCAATTCGAGCGGTTTACTTGGCCAATTTTTGGCCTATTAGCTCGAGTACTTGTAAGAGATAGCTCAAGCGTTTTACTTTGCCATTTTTAGGCCAAGTAGCTCGAGTATTGTTTGTTCAATCACTTCGAGACGTGTTACTAGGCCAGTTTTGACCATGTAGCTCGAGTGATGTTGAAGGAGCTCGAGACGTGTTACAAGGCTATGCTTTGGCCAAGTAGCTCGAGTCCTATTTGTTTATGAGCTCGAGACGTGTTACAAGGCCATGTTTTGGCCAAGTAGCTCGAGTCATGTTGAAGGAGCTCGAGACGTGTTACAAGGCCATGTTTTGGCCAGGTAGCTCGAGTCCTGTTTGTTTATGAGCTCGAGACGTGTTCCAAGGCCATGTTTTGGCCAAGTAGCTCGAGTCCTATTTGTTTATGAGCTCGAGACGTGTTACAAGGTCATGTTTTCGCCAAGTAGCTCGAGTCATGTTGAAGAAGCTCGAGACGTGTTACAAGGCCATGTTTTGGCCAGGTAGCTCGAGTCATGTTTGTTTATGAGCTCGAGACGTGTTACAAGGCCATGTTTTGGCCAAGTAGCTCGAGTCATGTTGAAGGAGCTCGAGACGTGTTACAAGACCATGTTTTGGCCAGGTAGCTCGAGTCTCGTTTCTGTTCTTCTGAGCTCGAGAGCGTGATATCCTCAAGGTACATGGAGTTTGAGATCAGCAATAGGACGTCGATTCCTGTTATGGTTATGAGCTCGAGACTTGTTCCAATGGGCCAAGTAGCTCGAGTCCTGTTTGTTTATGAGCTCGAGACGTGTTCCAAGGCCATGTTTTGGCCAAGTAGCTCTTGTCTTGTTTGTTTATGAGCTTGAGACGTGTTACAAGACCATGTTTTGGCCAGGTAGCTTGAGTCATGTTTGTTTATGAGCTTGAGACGTGTTCCAAGGCCATGTTTTGGCCAAGTAGCTCGAGCCATGTTGAAGGAGCTCGAGACGTGTTATAAGGCCATGTTTTGGTCAGGTAGCTCGAGTCATGTTCGAGACGTGTTACAAGGCCATGTTTTGACCAAGTAGCTCGAGTCTTGTTGAAGGAACTCGAGACGTGTTACAAGGCCATGTTTTGACCAAGTAGCTCGAGTTGCTAGGTTGATGTGTTGATAGGCCCCCGAGTACATAGATCTAGGAAAGAAAGTTTGGGGCTTTTAAGATCGATCATTTTGCTCGATGATTTTTAGAACTAATTTTTCCTACGAAGTGCTCGTGATGATGCTTGCACGGGGCAAGGTTTTGTGTTCTTGCGCGTAGCAAGGCTTTGGTGAGATAATGCTCATAGCATGTCTCAAAGTTGCCTGCGCGTGATAGAGCTTTGGTGAAATCATGTCTCGAAGTTGCCTGCGCGTGACAGGGCTTTGGTGAGATCATGCCCGTAGCATGTCTCGAAGTTGCCTGTGCGTGACAGGGCTTTGGTGAGATCATGCCCGTAGCATGTCTCGAAGTTGCCTGCGCGTGACAGGGCTTTGGTGAGATCATGCCCGTAGCATGTCTCGAAGTTGCCTGCGCGTGACAGGGCTTTGGTGAGATCATGCATGTAGCATGTCTCGAAGTTGCCTGCGCGTGACAGGGCTTTGGTGAGATCATGCCCGTAGCATGTCTCGAAGTTGCCTGCGCGTGACAGGGCTTTGGTGAGATCATGCCCGTAGCATGTCTCAGAGAGTGCTCATGGCATGTTTTGAGGTGATCGCTCGCATCATGCCATAAGGGCCTAACGGGGCTTGTGGCCCAACAGGGCTTTTTGGCCCGACAGGGCTTGCGGTGGCCCAACGGGGCTTGTGGCCCAATATGGCTTGTTTGTGGCCCGACAGGGCTTGTGGTGGCCCAACAGGACTTTTTATGGGATCATGCCCGTAACATGTTCTTAAGGTGCCTGTGCGAGTGAGGGCTTAGGTAAAAATACCCTTTTTGTGTAAAAGTATAAGGGAGAATTATATTTTGTAAAAATTTCAAAAGATAAACATTATTTACAAACCGAGAACCAAATTAATTTTATCTGAGAGTATTCATGCAATCTATGTGCAATACTGGCACGGACAAGCTTGGTTATGTATGTTAACTGAATTCAAGAGGGAAGAAATGATGTTGACAATTCATAATAAATGTCATAAAGAAACAGCCCTCAACGTGCGGATGACAGCAAAAAATCTCAGTCCAGAAATTGACGATAATTTAATCTCACTATAAAATGTGGGTTTCATATATTGTGTGTGGAACATTCAAGTGAGTCATTAACCTCACATTCTCGATTGTCTGCAGAATCGGTAAACCTTTTGCGAACAAAATTAATGATATGAGTGCGAAGTAAAGTTTGGGATTGTACAAAAAATGAAATCATGGGGTCCAAACCTTTAGGAATAATAATAATAATAATAATAATAATAATAATAATATATAAAATTGAAAATGAACCAAAATTATTTCATTCAAGCTTTATTGGGAAGATGAACTTACTGATTGTTTGAACTGAAATGCTATTTGGAATTACCTAAGCAGAATAACTGACGAAGGGAATGATATGCACCAGATTGGAAGCTATTAGAGTATGGACATTGCATGGGGAAATATGCAGTGAGTGATAATTCCTCAGATTTGATAAGTGTTACTCGACTCCAGCAGCGGAACTCAAAAACATATATGAGTTGGTTATAGATGTTACTCTATATTCGTTTGATATCCTAATATTAGTAATTCTATTTCAATATTAAGCATATAAAAGCCACAAAACATATCATGGACACAACGATATTCAATTTTCAAACATCTCGCTTTTTAGCATAAAAGAACTCTCATTAGGTAATCCTAATCTCACATTAGGCATGTATCATATTGCATGTCTCTTCCCACACCAAAATCATAAAGTAACAATAATTGAAGATTATGACGGATTTAAAGCATAACAAATTTTCACATGAAAAATTTATTAACGAAGAAAAAATTCTTGAAACTCGGGTTAAAATTGTTGATCATTGAGGATGAATAACAATGAAATCTACCTTCTCGAACCCAGAAAAGGTCATTTACTCAATCCATTAGATAATTATTGAACAGGCAATTCTAATATAGGCAAAGGTAAAAGTCAAGGCAAGAAGCAGCTTCTTCTTTTTTATTTTTTTATGGCCCAATTACCAATTATTGATCATCCATTTTTTTAAAAATGATAACACTCAACAATCAGAATTTTTTCGCAGTAATCAAATAAAATCGGAAAAAAATTGCGAATAATCATACCTGAACCAGGTAATAAAATATATGTAGATCCCCGAGATCTTTGATGGTCTGGATATCCATGAGAATTGCGGGGGGCCAATCTTGGAGATGGTAAAAGGGATGTGTTAGTTCTTGTAGGGGGTTACAAAGACCTCCTCACGGATCATGGTGTCGTCCTTGTAGTTAAAGTTGTTAGCATAACAGAGCTTGCCATCGGGTAAGAACTCGAACTCCAAGAATTCGTACCCGAATTTTCCCTTGCGTCCCGCGTAGTATCGGAGATAGAACTCGTAGTTTTCTCAGGCGTAGGCCATTCTTGAACTTTGAAGGGTTTCATTCTCCTTGATGTCTGAATTTGGGATTTCTTCATCCTCGAGGCGAAGCAGTTGCCGGAGTTGAGTCTATGGTCTTGGGTATGGTGGAGAGCCTGGTAGTACAGAAGCATTCGACAGAGTTGCAATTGAAGATGGAATTGGACAAGGATTGTTCAGTGGCTTCCCACATAATTCGGTATTGCTGGAGTATGATTTGGTGGCTTGGTTAGAGAAAACGTTGGACTCTGGAATCGGACTAGTCAAATTATTGAATGAGAAAACCTTTTTTATTTTTTATTTTTTTTGAGTTTGTGTGTGTGAGGCTTTTGGTAGCGCTTCCCACAGACGGCGCCAATGATGATGCCAAAATTCGTACCTGGGCCAACCCGAGCCAAATGGAAAAGCTCCGCCAGATCCGATCTCCAATACCTGAAACAAAGGCGTCGAGGTGTGTCCTCGTCGCCCCTCCGATGCTTAAGTCAGAGAGAGGAATTATGTGAAAAACTGTATATTGGAATATTATGTAAAAACATACCTTAATAATGAGGTTAGGTTATATATTTATAGATGTTGGAGGGGAAGTCCTGGAAGGACTGAACTTCTTGTAATTATAGTTATTTTAGAAGTGTACAATTTGTGTTAGAGTAAAATTTGTAATGAACTAGGAGTTGGTACTTAAGTAGGACTAGTATTCCTAGGCCCGACCTCATAATGTACCCGACCTTAGAATCAGCCCAGTTGGAGTGGGCCAAGATCGGGCCTAGAGTTCGGGTCAGATAGGTCGAGCTCGGGTCTATCGATATTTTCCCGTATCACCATGAATGTGCGGATATGGACATGTAGCATCTGAATGTGATAACACACTAAGAAAGTCTCGTTCTAAGAAAGCAATGAACGTTATATGGAGTGAAAAACATGACAAAAAAATAAACTCAGATGAGGAGAAAAGAACCGGTGATAATTAGGTAACCTCGTTTACTGTCAACTTACATCCTGATTCTGACTCGCTACAACTGTTGCTGCTGGTGTAAACTCGCTGGTCAAAGACAAAGTCGGACCAAGACGAATATGTTCTTAATGTACCATCCTGAAAGAAATTCCGGACTCTAAACAGTAAAATGACAACACTCTTCATGCAATGATTGAGTCTATTGAAGAAGAAAGATCTGTGGTTGATATTGAAAGTGAAACCCTTTCCAAACTCTTAAAAGAGAAGGATAATCAAGTTCTAGAGCTCCTTACTGAACTGAATCATATAAAGAAAAAAGTTAGGCAACTAACCATTGGATCCATCCGCTGAAGTGAAGTCCTTGGTTATGGAAGAACTTCGAGCATCAAAGAGAGCTTAGGTTATGAAGGAAAAGGGAATGAAAGAGAATCTAATCTGTTGAAGTTTGTCAATGAAACCAAACTTAATGAATCTGTCAAACCTCTACAACTACAGTCAAAGAATCAGACAGAATTCTAGATAACAGGGCTACAATAGTTTCAAGCGCACATGCGTAGGTTCCAGGGCCGGTTCTGTGCTTTACAGGGCCCGAGGCGAATTCCCCAAATTGGGCCCCCACCCCAAGATCAACGTAAATGCAAAATTCAACAGTGCATTATGCAACGTATAGCTAATTTAACACTGAAGAGTAGAACAACAAACAAATGTAAAGAACAAAAGATTTATATTATAAAGTAACAAAACCGACAAGAGTTCAAATATTCAGTTAAATACTATTCGTCTCGCTGTTTTAGAGGCAAAAACATTAATCAAATCTGAATAATCTATCTGTTCAACCATATCTTTCTCTATTGATAACATAGCCAATCCATTCAATCTTTCTTGTGACATAGTTGATCGAAGGTAAGTCTTGATCAACTTCAATTTGGAGAAACTTCTTTCTGCGGATGCAACTGTAACCGGTATGGTTAACAAGATTTTATAAGCAATATAAGCATTTGGGAAACAAACATGCAATGGCTTCAAATATTGTAGCACTTCAATTGCTCTCGTTGCTTCACTTGATAAATAGCACCGCAAGACTAGTATCTCCGAAAATAAATCATCTCCACTAATGTCTGAACGCCCGTTATGTTCTAATTGTTTCTCAAGATTCATACAAGATTTCATCATAATTGAATGAGTTTCACCCCTTAACCTCTTCAAATTGAACAAAAACCCAAAAGTGTCGTCATATTGTTTGAATTGTTCAAATCGAGTCCTCATAGAAGATAGAGCTTGATCTATTATAAAAACAAAGTATTCAACTCTAAAAGATTCTTCAGCCGATTGTTGTATTTCATTACTTCCGCTTTCATCAAATTGTTTTTTCCTTCGAATTATACGTTTTTCTTTAAATACAGCTTCAATTCCCATTTCGTTTGCCTTCTTTGTCGCTTCATCCATGGCAATAGCAAATCCAGTTTCTCTATATTCTTCAAGAAATGAAACAAGCCCTTGCAAGAGGTCGATAGCACGATCAATATCCATATTTTCGGTTTGAAGAAATTTACTCACAATATTGACTGCATGCAACAACCTGTACCAGATAATCAATGCAAGCAAGAACTCAAAACTCTCAAGATCATTTGTTGCTAACGAATTGGCTTCACATCTTTAGCATCTTCGTTACTTTCTACCAAATCAACTAACGCATCTCTTATTTGTGCAGTTTGCTCCATTATAGGCTTCACACTGTCAACACGACTTTCCCAACGTGTTTGTGACAATGGCTTCACTGTCAAGCCTTGTACATTATCTTTGAAAATTTTCCATCGTTTGGTAGAAGCGGAGAACAATGTGTAGATGCGTTGTATCACTCCAAAAAACATAACACCTTGAGAACAACAAGTCACCATATCGCACAATGCTAGATTAAGACTATGCGCGCCACATGGAGTATAGAAAGCTCGGGGATTCACCTCAAGGACTCTTCTTTGCACACCTTTGTGCTTCCCGCTCATATTAGATCCGTTGTCATATCCTTGCCCTCTAATATCATCAACATCAAGATTAAGTGTGGTCAAAACCTGTTGAAGCTCGGTTGCAAGTCCAAGTCCTGTTGTGTCATCTACTTTCAAAAATTCAAGCCAATATTCTTCGACTGTAGGTAAGTTTCCCGAATCGTCAACACATCGTATGACTAAAGACATTTGCTCATCGTTACTAGCATCTGGTGTACAATCAAGTATAACTGCGAAATACTTTGCATGCTGAACTTTCTTCACAATTGCACTTCTCACCTCATTTGCCAACAACTGTATCAACTCATTTTGAATTGTTTTGCCAAGATATGTATATTGAATCTCACGTGCTTTAGCCCGCCGAATGTGCTCTTGCATTATTGGATCAAACTCACTAACCATTTCTACCATTTGTAAAAATAGGCCATTGTTCTCAACATGTAGCCTCTCATCATCTCCTCGAAATGGCAAGCTATTTTTGGCGAGTCTTTTCACGATAGCAATTATCCTCGTTAACACATTTCTCCAATGTTCTCTTTCTGCGTCTATCACCAATTGAACACTTTTGTCTATTGTAGTTTTCGACTGAATCCTATTTTCCAATTCAATCCAACTAGTCATGCAACGTAAATGCTCCTCATTCCCTTCATGACTTTTAATAGACCGATGCAAATTATGCCAATCTCTGAATCCATCATTACCCATTGGCCAATTCTGGTGACATTTTTTGGTGTTTTAAACAACTTACAACAAAAGCAGAAGATCTTGTCCATAGATACTGAATACACTAGCCATCTTCTATCAATTGTTTGCCCATTTGGTAGTAATCGCATGTATTGTGAAGAATCAAAATGTCTCTTTGCACTATCTTTGGGAAACACGATGCCATCTACTCTTTTCGGACCCATTTCAACTAAATAATCCCTCATTCTCTGATCAATACTTTTCCAATTCCCAGGATCATCCAAATTTAAAGAAAATGAGCCCTCTTGTACCTTATCATCCACTTCATTCACATTCAAAGAAAATGAGCATTCTTCTTCCTTATCATCCACTTCATCCACCGAAACAGGTTTCATCACTTCTTTATCATTCTCATCTACTTCATTAACAAAAGAAGGTTGCATCGCTTCTTTATCCTGATCCTCAGTCAACTCATTTACACTGCTGCTTTTAAAGTACTTGTCCATATCGCCTGCTTGACTTAGAGTCAACAAAAGCTCATTTCGTTTCCTTTTTCTCTTCATAGCTCCAGACTCATATTTAGGAGGCATGGCGTATGAGTATATATCTAATACCCAATAATTAGCCTAAAAGACAATTACAAAATATCTCATCATCTCACAATTAAAGTATTCAATACAATGACAACGTGCGCCTGTGCAATTGATCCTACACGCTATAATTTAATATCATACAAGCCGACCAGGCCACAATTATGTAAGCCGACAAGGCTTCAAACATTTTCAAGTAGAAAATCGAAATATCTCAATCATCTCACAATTAAAGTATTCAATACAGTGACAACGTGCGCCTGTGCAATTGATCCTACACGCTATAATTTAATATCATACAAGCCGACCAGGCCACAATTATGTAAGCCGACAAGGCTTCAAACATTTTCAAGACAATTACAAAATATCTCAATCATCTCACAATTAAAGTATTCAATACAGTGACAACGTGCGCCTGTGCAATTGATCCTACACGCTATAATTTAATATCATACAAGCCGACCAGGCCACAATTATATAAGCCGATAAGGTTTCAAACAATTTCAATTTTCAATATCAAGTTAGAGTCAGCCATTGCTTACTTGAAAAGTAGAAAATCGACGAAAATTGTGGAATCACGCCCTATTCCAGCGTTGCATCGCAGTTATCATAAACCTGAAATTGAATCATTCACAATCAAGCTATCTATAGACTATAGGTAAAGTCATACTTCAAACACAATATTCCTTCCTCGAAAGACAAGTAAAGACATCATGTTATCCACTTATCCTAATCAAGATTAATAATAGAATGCCCTCTTTAAATTTATAGAAACTCTTTAAATAATAGAATGCCCTCTTTAAAAATAGAGTGTATGCTTTAAGGGTATATATTTTTCTCTCTCCTGCATTCTCAAAAAATGGCAATGGTACGTAGCCATACGTCTCTGCAAATTTGTGACTACTAGACAGGATATTAATCAAAATATTGGTATCTTCTCCTAATTTCAATCATCGTCATTTTAGAATTGTAGGATTTTCTAATCATTGGTTATAATGTCATTTATTTGCGTCCCTTAATTTGTGACTATGGTTTAAAATATGGCCACAATTTATAATTGGGATTTATTCTAATTGTCAGCTTGAATATCGACGTGAAATTTGATTACTTGATTGCGACACTCAAATTAAAAACTGAAATACATAATCACTCATAAAATTCTCTTTCACATTTTAGGTTATGAATTAAAATATAATATAGACCCAAATTTTGATACCGGTTGTGACAGATATTGAGTGGTCGGTTTGGAATGAGACTGAGAGGCATAAGATTTTTTTGTCCCAAATGCAAACCAGTTTTAAGTGATTCCTACTTCGTAGAGCCAAACATTTTCAGTTATTGTAATTCTAAATCCGATTAGCTGAGAGTAAATTGGACTCAATCGAAGTCAAAGCAGAAAATTGAATTTAATGGAGGTCTATTCTATTTCTATATAATCTAAATACACATAATGACCAGGCATTTTAAACTATACATAGAGAAAAGCTACAAAATTAATAATCGAAAAAGCCTCAAAATTAAACGGCCACACACGGCCGGGCCCAGACTTACCAGTCAGAGATTCAGAGTCAGGCAGAGGCAGTCACCAGCGTGGGCCGTGGCAGCGTCCAGCAGAACTCCAGAACCAGAAGCCAGAGTCAGGCAGTCACCAGGCTTCTCGCACTGTCGCCCACTGTAGAAGTTTCGCCAGGGCCTAGACGGAGTCACCGGTCACGGAAGTTAGGGTAGGGAAGAGAGTTGAACTTGGTTAAATTGTTCAGAGACCGGAGACGAGTGAGAGACAGAGTTGGTTTGAGGCTTTGAGAGTCAGAGAGAGTTGGGAACTTGGGAAGTGGGTGTGGGTCGTGGGATTTTTGGGGGGGGAGAAGGATTGAAGTGTAGTGAAGGAGACGGTATGTTTAGATTTAGGTTAAAAATAAAATTTTGTCCCAAATTTTGAATTGGGCCAAAGGTTAGAGGCTATTGGGCTAGGCCTCAATTTAAAAAAGAAAAAATGGGAGGGGGCCTATTTAGCCCAATTTCAAAAAAAAAATGGGAAGGGGGCCAAAAAATAGGCCCCCTCCAGTTCTGGGCCCGAGGCGGGGGCCTCATCCGCCTCGGCCCAGAACCGGGCCTGGCAGGTTCTAATTGACCCGTAAAACTTCATTCAGATCAAGGCATCAGGTAAACAGGTGACATATCACTTCCAAATTTAGAAAAGTCAAACACACTGTCAAATGTTATTTCCGTGGTAAGTATAGACATGATTTTCTTCATCGTTTATCTCACAAGATACAACATGTTACAAAAAATGGTTGATTTGCATGCTAGTGTCTTGAAGCACATTCCTAGTTGCTAGAATAAGGTA